>JAZHPH010000064.1:644286-659316 GCA_037356405.1 Nasonia oneida
TCTCTCTCTCTCTCTCTCTCTCTCTCTCTCTCTCTCGAACACTTCAGTTCCATCTCCAATGACCCTCAAGCTCCATCTGTCGAGGAGTATCTGCGAACCCTCGAGAGTCTGGACCTCCCTGAACACTTCATCTTCAGGGCTATCACAGAATCGGACGTGTTAGCTGCAGTTTCACATTTCAATACCCAGGCCAGGGGAAGCGATGGCATCCCACAGGTTGTAATCTCTAAAGCACTACCAATACTCACTCCTTTAATCTGTCAAATTTTCAACCTGTCTTTGAGTGAGGCATGCTTTCCCTCTGCCTGGAAATCATCGCTCGTAAGAGCATTAAACAAGATCAACTCTCCTACAGCTGTAACTGACTACCGACCGATTTCCCTACTTTGCTTTCTATCCAAGGCGCTAGAGTGGCTGGTGCACAAGCAAATCTCTGAATACCTTGAAACTAGACTCTATCTTGATAATTTCTAAACTGGTTTTCGCACTGGCCACAGCACGCAGTCCGGCTTGATTAAGCTGACTGATGATGTCAGGCTTGGAATAGACAGGAAGAAGGTCACCCTTCTGCTTCTTTTTTCTTTTTGATTTTAGCAAGGCGTTTGATACAGTGTGTCACGTCAGGCTACTCGGAAAGCTACCCTACTTCGGCTTCTCCAAGCAGGTTATCCGCTGGCTTGCATCTTACCTTTCTGGTAGAGAACAGGCCGTCATTGGTGACAACAACGAACTCTCTACATTCCTACCACTAAACACTGGTGTCCCACAGGGGTCAGTCTTGGGCCCCTTGTTGTTCGCGTTATACATCAATGACATTGGCTTCTGCCTTGACTCAGATGTATCCCATCTAGTCTACGCGGATGATCTGCAAATCTACTGTCAATGCCCCCTTGAGGAGCTCGATTCCTGTTCTGACAGGATGAGTGCTAACGCCGAGAGGATAATGGACTGGGCAGCACTAAACAGACTTAAGCTGAATGTTAGTAAGACTAAGGCGATCGTCCTGGGCTCACCCTACTATATCAATACTCTACCTTCTACTGCTAACACCTATATAAATATAGGGGGGGCCCAGGTCAACTTTGAATCATCTGTGCGCAACCTGGGGCTGGTGCTTGACTCAAAACTTACGTGGAAAGAGCACGTCACACAAACTTGTAAACGTGCTCACTCTTTAATGTATCGGCTATATTTCTTTCGGAAGAGCACTAGCCTCAGATTGCGCCAACATTTGGTGCAAGCACTCCTATTTCCCCTCATCGACTACTGCTCACTTGTTTACTGCGACCTGACTCAAGAGCTTGACTTAAAACTGCAGAGGCTTCTCAATACGGGAATCCGATACATCTATGGTGTAAAGAGGGACGAGCACATCTCCCCTTACAGGCGTGAGTTGCAATGGCTCACCACCGCCGGACGTAGGAAGTACTTCATGGCCTGTTTTCTTAGAAAAATTTTCAACACCTCAATACCAGCTTATCTACTAGCCTATTTTGACTTCCACGTCGCACTCAGGCCTGTCAGGGGCGAGGTGACTCCACTGGACATCCCGTCCTTCAAGACGGAGACGCTGAAGAATTCATTTTTCATCAGCGCCTCCTACCTCTGGAACAGCCTTCCATCTCAACTTCGCGACACACTATCCATATCGCACTTCAAACAAGCAGCTAAAAATTATTTCTTTAATTTGGAAAACACATAAACATTGCACAAACATACATAGATTCTCTTTCATCTCATTTCATCTCTCAACATCACACACACCTTTACACTATATACCCTTACACAAATTTTATTTATTCCTTTATCATAATACACTATATTTGTTATATGTACAACATAATGTACAAAAATAAAGAGCAATTAATCTAATCTAATCTAAATCTCTCAAATTAAAATCCCTGCATTCATACCAGAACTACAGGTGTACAAAGTATCCTCCTTGAGTTTGAGCCCAAAAAACCATTCGTTCACTTGGAATCCTACGGACAGTGAAAAAGTTCACAAATTCTTGCACCGAGTGCCACAATGGGCCAGCAGGGATAATGAAGGTTTTAGCATGGTAAAATTAAAGGTATTTATGCTAAATATATTTATAATAAATTTTAAATGATTTGCTTCAATTTTATGAATTTTTCTTAGAGTTCTTTATTTTCAGGGTTTAAAGGTGTTGTGTCCCCTTAACCGAGAGTGTGTCAGCGAGCGAGGTAAATCTAGCCACTAAATATAAATATGTATGTGAGTACATAACAATACATAAAAAGAGGTAGGAGAATAAAAC
This sequence comes from Nasonia oneida, assembly GCA_037356405.1. Lineage (NCBI taxonomy): Eukaryota > Metazoa > Arthropoda > Insecta > Hymenoptera > Pteromalidae > Nasonia > Nasonia oneida. Next base: position 646,568 of record JAZHPH010000064.1, read on the forward strand.
AAAAAGAAGATTAGTGGGGCTAAGAAAGAGGTATGTAAAAAAGGCCGAAAAGCAGTAGATAAGGGTTTACGCACAAAAACTCTGAAATAACGTAATATTCAAACAATTTTTGGTTATTTTGAGGAGTGGGTTAGCAGAAGATTGAGGGCTCACTAGCATCCTTCTAATAAACAACTATATAAGATCTATTTCTAACCTGATGATGACTGTATGGTGAATGAGATCGAGTAGGTGAAGCAAAACGTTGACCATACGATTGATAGGGCATTGGTGTTGGAGAACTAGGACCTGCTGTGCCGTGATGTAAGCGCGGTGAACCCTGAAAAATTAAAGATCGTGCATTAGTTATTTAATAGATCGTCTTTCGAAATTAAAAAAATTATTATTTAAAACTTCAATACGATACATATTAATATTAAATCTCATAAAAAATGTTTTAATTTTGAAATTTTTAAAAAAATTTTTGGCAACTTTAAAAATATTGCAATTTTATTAATTTTAACCAAAATAACTATTTGTTTATCTCCAGAACAATTAATTTTTTTTTATGTGGGAAAGATCTGAAATGTACTAGTCTTCGCGGCAAATCTGAGCCGTATTCGTAACAAATCTAAACCGTACTACTCTTCGTAGGGACCGACGATATATTCTTTCAACATATGCATAGATTTGCATAGAACAGGCCCTTATACCTTATAAAATAAATCACATATCGAGCTTGTCGGTCATCAAAAAAAATGACGCAAAAATACACCTCTTCGATCGGATATAGTTGTTTTTGTTAGAACGTGTCTAAAGTTTCCAGGAACGAAGTTCCGTTTTTTCAGCTCAAAAACCAATGAATATGGTCAATATCGTTAAAAAAATGTTTCTATGCAATAAGAAAATGTTACTATCCTCATAAGACGTATGTGCAGCCAAAACGGCTAAGTGGTTTTTATTAGATATAACTATGTTACGTCGTACGACGTATGCTTACTATTAGTAATATTTCTTTATGATTTGAACAATTCGATATGGCCTAAATTAAATAAAAACTGCTGAATCTCAATCTTCCAATGCGTCAGTGTCGCTTATGAGTTGAGTTCGCAAAATGCAAAATAATCACTTTTGTAATACGATTTCAATTTACCTTGCGAATCAGCGAAATAATAAATCAGCAATTCGTAACGTTGTAAGCCAGCACTACTTTTTATGTATACATTTTCCGTAATTTTAAGTTTGTAAATATTGAAAAAATTACACTACGAACGAAGGTTTTAAAAAGACTTATACGCACTCAAACAAGCAGTTTTTCGTCGTCAGTCACGAGCTCCGTATCCCACCGGTCCGACAATCGGTGACAATTATTTTAAAACTTAAAGCCGCCCAGCCGCCATTTTATATTTCTTACAAAGTTTAAATATACAGATTTTATACACTACAAGTCTTAGTTCTTTTAAACGAGATTTATTATTTACTTGCACTTCTAAAAATTATTTGAATAAACGATCGGTTTACCGTAAAAGAGATCTTGTGAGTTATATTCATTCACCAGAAAATCCAAACTACCCAGTACGAGTCTACTGCTGCATTCTACTCAACTAGTACACGGTTCAACGTAAGGGTAAGTTCTCATTTATTTTACTAACAGTGACAGTGTTAGGCGCGAATTAACAATCTCTTATAGCCTCGCCACTACACATATCATTACGTTCATTTACATTCTAAATTTAAGCAGTAAACTTTTTATTATTTGAATTTCGATCAATATAAACAGCACATCGACATTCGTGAAGTTTAATGAATCATTCTACTGCAAGAAAAAGTAGATTAGACCTTTAGTTTTTTTTGGTATTGGATATATGAAACACCTTATGGCGTATTTGGAAAGCTTAAGACCCTGCATCCACTTAAGGGATCCAGCCTGGGTTAAATCCTGCGGAAAAAAAATTTGTTATTTGAAGTAATTTGAAAAAAAATGCTGCCGATTCATTGGCACGTAGCTTCCTCCAACTAAATTTATAGGTCTCATAAATAAAATATTGTTTTAATATACAGTATAATCTGCCTGCTAATGTATGAGGCGGTTTTTGATACATAATTTAATATATAAGTTTTGGATGGTTCATTGTCCAAATGTTTGCAGACCCCTCTGTTTTTTTATTGCAGAATACGAACGCTGCCGTCAATTTTTTTCACAGAATATATCAGTATGACATGAATTCATAGGGACTTCAACAACGTGCAACGACGCCCCTATAAGAGGAAGCAAAAATTTTGAGAAAAATCGGTTTTTACATTCCAGCTCTTTACTTGAGAACTGCTTGACAAAATCATTTAAAATTTTAGCAGCAGATAGCTTTTTTTATGATAAATCACCAAATAAAATTTTGAAGCATTTGACTACATTGTTTTAGAGATATAAGGAATCGAAAAATTTTCAAATAACAATTGAAACCTTGATATCTTAAGAACCATAAGGGTTTGAAAGCTGCGCAATAAACTTAGCCAAAATACATAAAATACTACTTTTTCCCAAAATCTTAAATGCAATAAGGCCTTTTTACATTCATAATCGAGGCACAAAAAAACTGATTTTTTTCAGTTTTCGAATTATTACTTAAGAAATAAGTAGTCAAATCACTTGAAATTTTAATGGGGTATAGTTTGGCACGTGACCCATCGACATGATTTTTTTCGTGAGGTTATGATATATATAGGTTTAAGAAATATAAATTTTAAAAAATCATTTTTTTCATTTTATCTGCCGAACAAAGCGGTCGATCCCGAGGACTAAACAAGGAAACGTAGGTAATGTTATTCTCTTTCAAATGCAGTTTAGCTGAATTGTTTCTAATAATGGGATGATTGAAAAAAACGCAAAACAGTGTTTTTTTAAAAATCAAAAAATGGCAACAAAAAAGATATTTGAGAAAATAAAAAATTACTGTTTTTTCCGAATTTAGAATCCTAAAATAGATATACATGTCAAATTTTATTGATATTGACAGAGTAGTACCAGAAATATTACGGTATACACACACACGCACGCACGCACGCACGCACGCACACATCCATACGAACATTTTCTAAAATCACTTCATTTGAACTTCTAACACACCAAAAAGTATTTTTTGGAAGTTTTGACGAAACCCTAAATTTTATTGACAATATATAAAATATTTTTACCGAAAAAAACATGTATACCTTGTAAAATCATTGACCAAAATTCATGACATTTCACCATATAAATAAATGTTTTTAGCCACTTGCCACAGCTTTGTGAAAGATCTGGACATCTTCTTTACTCTACCTGGGCTTAAAATGTACCTTAAACATGCTCCCTCAGACCTAATGAAAGACATTTCTACAAAATATCAATTAAATATTCTCTGCAACAAGTACAATGTGAAAAATATTAATTAAAATTATTAGCTACATATACAACGTATGGATAATAATATTTAATTAATATTTTTTAATTTAATTAAATTTAATTAATGTCTTTCATTAGGTCTGAGGGGGCATGTTTAAGGTACATTTTAAGCCCAGGAACTGGGCCCAGAAGATGATCTGAATCTTTCACAAAACCGTGGCAAATGGCTAAACACATTTATTTATATAGTGAAATGTCATAAATTTTGGTCAATGATTTTACAAAGTATACATGTTTTTTTCGTTAAAAATGGTGTATATTTCATACATTTTTTTAAATACTTCAAATAACAAATTTTTTGGTAAGAAGAATATTTTTTTTTTTGCATGATTTAACCCAGGCTGGACCCCTTAAGCGGTGTAGAAGTCGCAAAAACGGCTAATTCTGACTCTGTCGGCTTTCATTTCAATTCTTATGAATATTAACAAAATATTCCGGCAAATTATCGATCGGAATATTAAAAATAACTTTTCCAAAATTTTGGGCCGAATCGAAAGAAGTAAACCTACCTTCTTACAGCCCAAAAGTTGTAAAAACGTCTTATTGCGGCTTCTAGCGGCTGCTATTTTAATTCTTATGAAAATAACAGAAACATTCTGGTATTTTATTATAAGGATAAAAGTAGCAGTCGATTGAAGCCTAAATTAGCCGTTTACGTTCTAGGTCGCATAAGGTAGACTTACCCTTTTCAATTTGGTCCAAAACTTTTTTTACGAATATTCTAAGTTATGGTCGAATGTTAATTCGGGTGATTGGGATCCCGGATCGAGAAAATTCCCAATCAATCTTTCTTGGGAACGCACCAGGTAGATACGCCCGTATGTAAGTCTGCGAGCTTGCAACGGCTGTAAGTACAGCGGACACTCACAAGTCCGCCAAACGCAGTCTAGGATACGATACCGTCCGCACGCAAAATATGCGTCGGCGCAGACTAGCAGCGTGGGATATCCTCAATTCCACAGTCCGCGTATAACTTTAGTAACAGAACAGGCTCTCGAGAATTATTAATAAAACTCGCGCAGCCCGTCCTACTATCTAGTACGGTCTTTACAGTAGCACCTCCTAATTATGCCAACAAAAATCTACAGTCCAATTTCTAATTACCAAAAAATAGCCTTTATTGCGCCCCGGGTAGTTTATTACTTAGTTGAGCGAAAATGATTTTTTCTGGCATTAATTTACCCTACTTTAAATCGTCTAAAATAAGAAAATCTGACATAATACTGAAATATCTTGTTCCGAAGGCATTTTCGACGAATTTTAGCCTATTTCAAATAGCTCGCAACTTTTGATAGGGACTGTCATTTTCGACAATTTTTCTTTTTAAATTTTAGATCCTGATACGACGTTTTTGGAGTCGCCGCCACGATACGACGTTCTCGGAGTCGCCGCCACGATGGCATAAAACTTTCTAACAAATTTGTTACAGCAATATCCACGTTCGATAATCGCTTTCTATGAATAATAATAATATTTGTTATCAGATAATTAGCATAATTTTTAGTGTCCACGATATATTTATTAATTTAATAAGTTTGTAACCAATTATTCCGCTTAGCAGTATAAGTGGCATTGCTCTTGTAGATGATATCTTGATTCACAGAGATTTTTATTGCTTGTGATTCTTCTTTAAATGTGTGATTTGGGTATTTAATTCAATAAAACGAATAAAGGCTTCCAGCCCTCAGTTATTTCAAATATAGATATATGATGTATTTACTCAACCTAAATCCTTCTATCCTACTTTGTACCCAGGAATCCACGTATTATTATTCAATTATTAAAATATTCAATTATTCATATATTTAGCTCAAACAAATATTTTATAACAATTACTATAACATTTTAAAATCAGTTCACTTAAAGCAATATTTACAATAATTCATTGGTTTGACTTAATTATTCTACAAGTAAAATATTTGACAAATTTTTATTTAAAATCATTAAATATTTTCCAAGCTAGGCAAACCCGTAACTTCCAATCTTATTGTTGTAAACCTATGCAAATGTCATCGGTGTTGTTGAAATTGGACAAAATATAGGGCTGATGCGCATGAATCTCGTAATGCGCAACAAATTCGTCAAATAGGTCAGGTGATTGTATGCTTAGTACCTCTTCTATTTTGCCAAAAGCAGCAGAATAGTAAGCAGCTTATTATTTTTCATGAACTACTTTTAGACCTAGGCTCCTTAAGAACTGTATGTTTTGACGTGTTTGCTGCTTGAGCACTCGTAGACGACTGATTACTTGACAACATGGTAAGTTTGTATTATAGTCTTTATCTGCTTTAGAATTGTACACAATGCCTTTAATGCTCAGACTGATACGATATATAATCTAATCGTTATGACTTCACCACGAAAATTAACTATATGACCGTCTTGATCGACGAGACGCAGCTGCAAGTTATTTATAGTCTTGACAGTGAGTGGCAGAAAAAAAGGATGGAACTTCAATAATTTTGTAGCCTGTGAAACGGTTGGACTCATGCAACGTAGGGTGTTGGTCGGCTAAAGTTAAAGTGTTATTGCCTTTTGGTGTTGGAGACTCTTTAAAACTTTTCTTAAAATCTTCAATTTTATAGCTGCCTGTAAGCAAAGTTATTATATCACCTTCCACGTAAAACTTATTATTACAAGTATCGATGTTGGGTATAGAATTGAATATTAGCAGTTCCACAAGTCCAAGAACATAACTTTTGCGTGGTGAAAATTTAAGCGGTGGAAAATATTAAGCTTCCAATACAGATAAACTTCCAGACATGCTCAGTGTTAGTGAATCTTCCATAAATACTCGAACACTACTGACTAATGCTGAAGCATAACCAACACTTATTTATGGTTCTGAAGAAATTTCAGACAAAGATGGCCACAATTGTAGCTGTTAAAGCCCTGATCATTCTTTTGATTGTACTTGACTCTGATCACATTTAAGTACTCCATGAAATCCTAAGGTGGTTGTAGATTGCCAAAATATACTAAGTCGTTGCCTCGTTTTGGATAAGCGACCCAGTGCGTACCAGCCTCGCTGTCATTATCGTAGTGCATTTTACATGTAAACACCTCAAAAGTATAAAATTTTTAAGATGCGGGCATATTTGTGATGATCAGCGTCAGTTAATGGACGTTGCGGCAATTCAATTTTTTTGTTCTCAAGCCTTGTGTACGTTTCAGCTACATACTGTAACTCTCTTTGTAAGATTTGAGATATAGACTTTTGCCGAGTGTAATGGCTTCTATTGTCTTTGACTTTCCTAAAGCTGCCGTTTAGAAGCACTAGCATTCTCACTGCCCCAGCGGAAACAGCAGCGTCACACGCTAATGCACCTTTCAAACTCTAACTGAAAAAAAAATTGGAATAATAAATGGTAGGAATCCTCCAATTTCGGAAGAGATCTGCAGCACACGTGAAACAAGTACACTTTTCTTGCCTCCAGCCTTGCTTACAGCTTCACGAGCAGCCTTGAGTGCGCTACGAATGACTTCGCAAAAGTCGTTGCTTAGAATAGCAGAGGTGGAAGCAGCTTTGATTACTTTAGCTAGTGAAAGAGATGGTTGTTCAAGTTAATACTTCTATAAGCTTGCCAGGTATACTTTTTTATTCGCAAGTGAATTGCACAGCAAAACGTGCACAAACTTCGTGCACTCGTTAAAAAAAAATGACATGGTTAAATTAACGATAAATATTGATGCACTATGTAAAAGTGCCTAACCCTTTTTAACTTAGATTTTCAAACGTCAGAAATAGATAAAATATGTTCTGCTCACTGCGTTTAACAAGGTAGACAAATATGTGTCATGTCTACGGTATACGCATCAATATCACATAATCAAAAATTTATAATAATTTATCAAAAAAGTCATAATTAAATTTACCCACGTAGATCACTACTTTGCACTAATTATACAAGTCCATTTAATACAAAATAATTAATAATTAAGAACAAACGTGGGAGAGATAGGTTAAAGTTAACCATTGTAATAAATAACTACACACAAAATTCTATTCTATGATGACGTTCCGTTGGTGTGATATTTAACCTCCTTACACATTGCAGGTAAATTTACAAAAAATACAGTCATAATATTCATAAAAATAATTGTATACCAAAATATAAATTCTAAATCTTATAATATTGAGAGAAAATTCCTCGAAATGACCGCCTCTATCAATAGCGAGCTATTTGAAATAGTGTAAAATTCGTCAAAAATGCCGTTAAAGCAAGAATTTTTAGTATTTTGTCGGATATTCTCATTTTTAGACGATTTTACCCTATTTTTTTATTCAAGATCTCGGGCTCAGCTGTACATTAAATGCCAGTGTTACGTCGTACGACTTACTGCATGATTTTATTTAAATTAAAAAGATGACCATATTTAAAATACAAACATTAGAATTCAAGCTCTCAAAGGAGAAAATGCATTGCGTGCGCTGTATGGTTTCGACACGCGGTCGACAAAGTGTCGAATCAGCGAAATGCTCAATAAGCAATTCGTGACGTTGTAAGCGAACGCTACTTTTAATGTATACATTTTCAGTAACTTTAAGTTTGTAAATATTGTAAACAATTACGTTATGAACAAATTTTATAAAAAGCCTTACACGCGCTTAAACAAGCAGTTCGTAGTCAGTCGCGGGCTCCGTACACCGCTGTTCGACTATTGGCGCGAATCAATTATATCAGAACAATATCTTGCTAAAATCTCTATTAGTAAATAAATCATTTATATTGAAGATTTCGAACACGTTTCTGCGTGCAACTTCATTGTTGAGGACCTTCCCTTCTAACAAGGATATTTTTAACGCTGTTCGAGATCAACACAAGATAAGTGTATTTACTTTTTTAATATTCATTTATAAAGACGCGGGTTTATTTAAACATAGAGGCTACCCATTAGACGATATCATTACGCCCTTTATGTTAGTTTTCCAACTAATATTTAGGACGTAACACCAGAAAAAATAATTTTCGCTTAACCAGATAATAAATTACCCGGAGCGCAGTAAAGGCTTTTTTTAATTTTTAATTGTAATTAGTGCTAATTAGTAATTGTTTCATAAATTTTCGTTGGATAGTTTGGAAGTACTACCCATGTTTTTTACATATTGTATGACCTAACGCAGGTAAAAAACTTGGTCAACTAAAGTCGGGGACTTTAGCTCAGGACGGAGACTGATCTTTATGTGATTGGGGTTCGTGTATATACATCAAAATAATATGATTTAATAATTCGTCCAGGGCCCTCAAGTTGAATTAGGTTCGCTTAATGTTATAAGTTTCCATAATATATGCAAAGACAATGAAAAATAAATCATTCTGATTTTTTTTTAGAATTTTCCACGCGCATTTCATGCCTTATAAAGTTGTATTAGAAAATCACGCAGTGCTGCCACTACAAAAAATGAAATATTGCGTCTAGGATACAACGTTTCCGAAGACACCGTCTCAATACGGCGTTCTCGGTGTCGCCGCCACGATACGACGTTCTCAGAGTCGCCGCCACGATACGACGTTATCGGAGGCGCCGCCACGATACGACCTTATTCCACTCAGCCATTGATTAGGTGATTTTCTGTGTTCATCAATCCTTGCTTTTAAATTTCTTTTAATTTGACCAATGAAAGTAGCAGAACAACTATTGCATTGAAATTCATAAATAACTTAAGTTTGGCTCCATTTATCCAAAGTATCTTTACATAACCTTACAATATTATTTAATTTATGAGTCATTATCGAAACACTGTATAGGCCATATTTTTTGAACGTCGATTTACATAGAAAAAACTGCTGCCAATTAATTGGCACGTAGCTTCCTCCAACTAAATTTATAGGTGCAATAAATAAAATATTGTTTTAATATACACTATACCTGCCTGCTAATGTATAAGGCGGTTTTTGATACATAATTTAATATATAAGTTTTGGATGGTTCATTGTCCGAAAGTTTACATGTGTTCCTAACCGACCTAACCATCAAAACAACAGGCTATTCATTGGATAGGTCGTTTACGCAATTTTCAAGAAAACGATTTTTACATTTTAGCTCTTTAATTGAGAACCGCTTGACAAAATCATTTAAAATTTTAGCAGCAGATAGCTTTTTATATGATAAATCACCAAATAAAATTTTGAAGCATTTGACTACATTGTTTAAGAGATATAAGGAATCGAAAAATTTTCAAATAAAAATTGAAACCTTGATATCTTAAGAACCATAAGGGTTTGAAAGCTGCGCAATAAACTTAGCCAAAATACATAAAATGTCTACTTTTTCCCAAAATCTTAAGTGCAATAAGGTCTTTTTACACTCATAATCGAGGCACAAAAAAACTGATTTTTTTCAGTTTTCGAATTATTACTTAAGAAATAAGTAGTCAAATTACTTGAAATTTTAATGGGATATAGTTTGACACGTGACCTATCGACATAATTTTTTTCGCGAGTTTATGATGTTGAGTTTCAGAGATATGAATTCTTTAAAAAATCACCTTTTTATTTTATCTGCCGAACAAAGCGGTCGATCCCGAGGACCAAACGAGGAAAAGTAGGTAATTTTATTCTCTTTCAAATGCATTATAACTGAATTGTTTGTAACAATGGGATGATTGAGAAAAACGCAAAATAGTGTTTTTTAAATATCAAAAAATGACCAGAAAAAAGAACAGTTAAGAAAATAAAACTAACTCTTTTTCCCCAATTCAGAATCCAAAAATATATGATTAATGATTAAAATTTAATCGTTAATTAAAATTTTTTCAATTTACAATTAAAATTAAAATTTAATCGTTAATTAAAATTTTTCTAATTCACGATTAAAATTTAATTTTTATTTTTACTAACAATTAAAAGATATATAGGGCATTCTGCGTCAACTGGGATAAAGCTTTATCCAAAAATCATTTTCAGCAATAAATTTTTTAAAGGGCATACAAATTATGATTTGTTCTCTACTTTTGATTAACGAATGAAATTTTTTTTATCCATGTAAAAATAATTAGAAAATCATTACTGTATCTGTTAGTTTTTATCTGTAAATTTCAAAATAAAATTATAAATATACAAATTCCAATATTTTCCATTCTTCAAATTCCAAAAGTGGCAGTGTTTGGATTTTTTTAAAGAACGATCTTTGCCCTTCATTTACTATATCAGGAGAAAATTTTAATATTTTTTGTTGTCTGGATGAACCAGTTTTTTATTCTGAGGTAAATCCTGATTATTTACACCCCTGGAACCAACCACGAATTAAATTTCATTCCGTGTATGAAATGCTCGTTTATATAATTATTATTTTTATTGTAAAAGAGTAAAATGTGCTTATTGCACTAGAAATTTGTGCACATTTTTTTGACGAATAGCTTTTTGGTAATCTTAACGAAAAGTTCAATTGCCTTCTGTTCTTTTTTTTCTGCAGGATGGCACACCCGGTATGGGTTACGTGACTAACCAATTTACTCGAATCTGGCCGAAACGACTAGGAACCGATTGTTCGTGAGTACTCAGGGGTTTTCGTGGTCGCTGAAATATGCCAGCATTAGATTATAAATGCGGATATCGATTCTATGGGCAAAAACACGACAAAAACCTATGTAACAGTTTTTGTCAGAGTTCAATTTGTTAGTCTAAAACAGGAACAAACTTTTCACATGTGAATCGTCCTTCTCATCGCATTCGGTTTTTCAAAATTACGACATTTTGGGTTATTTGTTTAAATAATTTATTACAAACAATTGTAATCGACAAAAGAAAAAACACGGGTACTTTTATTTTTGGTTATGCAAAGGATGGCACAGTACGTTTCTTGATATCACTGCCATATTTTGCATGGTATTTGGCATGGTCAATGCCCCCTTCCCAGAGTACGATTTATAGGTATTTTACACTAATAAATTGAACTCTGACAAAAAAACGTTACATAGGTTTTTGTCGTGTTTTTGCCCGTAGAATCGATATCCGCATTCAGCTTTGCAAAATTACTACATTTTGGGTTATTTGTTTAAATAGTTTGGTATAAACAATTGTGATCGACAAAAGAAAAAACACGGGTATTTTTTTTTTGGTTATGCAAAGGATGGCAAAGTTCGTTTCTCGATATCTCTGCCAGGTTTTTCCTGGTTTTTAATGGGTTAACAAAATAAACATATAATATTTCACACGTATCATTGCAATTGTAAAACATTAGGCAAAATTTTACGCAATATGTTTTTCAATATTTTTTACGTAATGATTATTATGTAAAATTTTCTTAATTCTTTCGATAATATTCTATGTAAATTTTTATGTGAACAGTAGCTATATATATTTTTAATATCATTAATTTTTAGATATTTAACAGATTTTGGCTTTGTATATAATACTTATATAATTTATTATTGCTTAAAATAATTATTCTAGCAAGCTTTTCTTTGCTATATCTAATTATGTCAATATTTGATATTAATCGTATAGTGTATTATGTAGATATAATATTAATAATACAAATCATCACATATTGATGTATTTAGACATACGTGACTTTGTATCTAGTTATGTGTTTAAGATATATTAATAATTAATTATAAATATTAATATAAATGTAACTACGTTGTTAGCAAGCAAAGCTGCGTTAAGCACTGTTGACCATAAATTCAAATAGTGTAAATCGTTGTGTACTGCTTGTAGTTATTTTTATTTTTAAATATTTGAATATCCCTGGTAGAATCGGTAACCCATTAAATGGCCAGTTCTTGGAATGGAGTCTAAGAACCAAGCAGTTTTCTTTGCCATTTCTTAGGCAGAATGTAACGCTTTTTCTCCAACTTAATGGGCAGTTCTTGGATTCAATCTGCTTACCTTGTTCTTAAGTACAAACTGCCCATTATAGTTGGTCAAGTAACACAGCTGGGTTAAACGTATTTATCAGAGTTTGAGGTTAGAATTGGAAAATAGTATCTAGCAGGATTGGATTCGAGTTTTTACATTCTGCACAAGGCCAAATAAGTACGGCCATGCACCTTAGCCGACTGAGCCACGCAGTTGTTGTTCCACCTAAGCTCCTCTCTCTCTCTGACGTCACGTGAGTACAACAGTTCTGCTTTGCTCTGCTTATCTTTCGTAGACCTATTACTGCCGCACACTGCCTTCGGGCATATTGTTTTGTAGTTCGTTGCTTGCACTTTTCTGCAACCTTCATCGTGAGTTAATAATCACTGGAGGCTGCTACTCTTTTCAACGCTAATTTCCTGCTCAAACATCTCATGCTGTAACCTAACCTACAAACTCGCACGGCTTTTCTCTTGCTGCACGGCGTCTATTTCTCCTCAAAGTGATCCCTGTGGTGCCACCTGTTG
>JAZHPH010000064.1:668838-692068 GCA_037356405.1 Nasonia oneida
TTTCAGCTGTTCCAAAACGGAGACATGAGTTATGGAACGGGGGGAAAAGTCGAAAAAGCGGTGTTCCATAACACGTACCAGTGACTGGTTTATTTTTTTTTAAATTTAAATTCAAATTTAAGTTCAATTTATATTTTCAAAATTTCATTTCAATCTTGAATTCCTAGCCCATCGAGCCGTATTGGCAGTTTAACGTTATTATACTTTAAAATAATTTAAATGAGACCGACATTTCTAACCTACATGAAACCGTTCCATAAGGGGTACTTTTACCTTAAATTAAGTAAAGAATTCATAACATCTAGATATACGGCTTAAGAAAGGAAAACTTTAAGTTAGTGTCATGAGCGTAAAAGACTCAGTCACAAAGGTAGTTCAGATTTTCTTTCTTTTATTAATTTCTTAATCAACATTGATAATATATTAATATACATTTTTCTAGAGTAACATCGACAATCTCTACGGATGCCATGAGTCATTCGTTGATGGTATTAAAAGAGCCACGGATGCCATGATCACTGGTAAAGTTTGCATAGTAGCTGGTTATGGTGATGCGGGAAAAGGATCTGCCCAAAATTTGCGAGAATTAAGTGGTCGTATTGTAATTACTGAGATTGATCCTATTATTGCCCTTCAAGCTGCCATGGAAGACTATGAGGTAAGTTGAGATGGAAACAAAATTGAATGGCTTTTATAGGTAACAACTATGGATAAATCTCCTAAAAAAGGACAAATATGTCACAACAACTGGATGCAAGGACATCATTTCAGGAGACCACTTTTGGACTGCAACATTGGACATTTCGACTATGAAATTCAGGTTGCCTGGTTAGATAAGAATGCAGTTGAAAACATCGCTAAAAGCAAAACGCTTTGCTTTTCACATAAGACACTCGCCGATATTTAAAGGTTCGCTGATGAACACACATAGACACACATACACACAAAGTATGCAGATATTCAAATATTGTTGATAAATTCATTAAACTGTAATGGGGTAAGACTTGACGATGAGAGGAAACATCGCCTTTTTTTTCTTGTTCTAATTACCAGTTGTGTTATCGGATAGTATTTTCAATATACTGACCATGCTTTATAGAAGAAATTCATATTTTTATGAAACAGATCAATTTTAACATGGTGGATCAGTATTCAATTGTTTCTGTTCCTTTTTGCGTGTAAAGGGCCTAATCTTCAGTCACGACAGTGGCAACACTTCCATCTGTCTAGCAGCTACGGTTATGCCGGAGCCGGAATGGCAGTACCACACTACAACGTCCGACAGTCCCGCCATCTACGACATGTTGTATGACACTTATGGCGGATTATGTCGCGTTGTTGCGACCTATAGTTTTGGACTTGTTGAACGACGACAGCGCCACTGTGTGCTCTTATCTAAATAGTTCTTAATTCTGTTACTATAAGGTTAAAAAAGATTAATATTTATGGAGCAAATTTTATCATTCTGTGCGTTAAAAGTATAAGCTAATGTATTTTATCAAATTAATAATTTTCAGATTTTCCGTAAAAGCCATGGAGTTATGCTAGCAAATTGTGTAAGGAGTGAAGTTGCTTTTGATTACTAATAGTGTTATTCTATAGTTATATTTATGTAGTTTATGATTCGAATCGTTTGTCCAATTTTAATATTGAAATTTACACTCCATATTTAGTTAGTATTTTAGATTTTAGTTTGTTTTGACTTTTCAATTTGAAATTGTAAATTATATTGCATATATTGTTGGTACATAATAATATTGTTTGAGAGCTATTCTTCTTCTCTAATTATTAGTGATATATGTGCGTGTATGTATATAATTTGTTGAATTGCACAAGTGTTACATGTATGCGTATCCTGCCTTCAATAAAGTACTTCGATGGAATTATTAGATAAGTGATTTATTATAAATTCAAAACAAACATTATTGTTCAAAACTTTTTCTATTAAGCATTTATTTATTTATTTTATTTATTTATTTATTATAATACCAAATACATATGCCTTTGATAGGCATCCTATAGAGGCAAACAAGTTGCCTGTACATAGGGATGGCATACAAAAAACCTACATCTAACTTAAAAACTAAAAAAAAACAAAGAGCCATGATGTTGCAAACAATGCTATCATGCCTTCATACCTTTATCCCTTAAAATTTCAGAAATATTAACATAAACGTAAACATCCAAAATAAATCTTCCCGATGAACATTTTTAATTTTCTCTTAATAGAGACTGCTCTTATTTGTAGGTTTTTGAGATCATTCGGCATAGAGTTAAAGACCTCTATAGCCACGTAATAGCTGCTTTTTTTACTTATTGTTTTAGAGATCTTTGGTAACAATAGATTCTTATTACGTGTTTTATTTGTACTACTTATATGTTTATCTCTTAGGTCGCTATAATGATATAGTATACATTCTAGTTCGAACATTTGCCTTATAGGTAGTGGTTGTTTCTCAATTATAAAACAATTTTTATTTATAATTCGAAGTATTTTCTTTTGTATGTTTTGAATCAGATTTAAGCAATTGTTATAAGCCCCACCCCAGGCGATTATACCATAGCCAACTATACTTTGAAAAAAAGCATAGTATAACAACATTAACGTTTTACTATCCATAAGTTTCTTTAGTTTTGCAAAGATAAAAATTAAGTATCTCGTTGACTTTATTATATGATTTATGTGTTTATCCCACTTCATGTTATAGTCTAATATTAGGCCTAAATATTTATGACTATCAACCCTATTTATAACATTATCACCAATTTTAACATTTAGGGTGCTATGCACACTATCACAGTAATTGCCGTATGCAATATATACGGTTTTGCTTACATTAAGTGACAATTTATTCAGGTTCAGCCATATTGCAACCTTACGAAGATACTCATTTAACCTATCCTGTGCATCTGACCACGTGTTATCAAATGAAATGATGGCAGTGTCATCTGCATAGGATAATATAGTGTCGTTTTGCATATCTATCAATAGGTCATTAACATATAATATAAAAAACAGAGGGCCAAGAATGGTTCCTTGTGGCACTCCTATAGTAATTTCTTTGTACTCACTTTTGTAGTTATTTATTTTGACACATTGTTTCCTATCGGATAGATAGCTGGTCAGCAATTTTTCTAATTTGTCTAACAGTATATTATGATCTACTGTATCAAAGGCTTTTGTCAGGTCTAGAAACGCTGTCATAATTGGTTTACTTTTATCTAGATTTCTATATATAATATTTGTTAGACAATTTAGAGCATCTTTTGTTCCTCTCATTCTCATAAAACCAAATTGTTTATTTGAAATTATTTTGTGCTTGATGATAAAACTATATAGTCTAAGGTATATTATTTTTTCAAAAATTTTGGCAATGTTTGAAGTTAGTGATATGGGTCTATAATTACACATACAATTCTTGTCTCCTGACTTATATATTGGTACTATATCCGCTTGCCTCAGTACATTTGGCCATATTGATTGTTGTATACTTAGATTATATATATATATATACTCTAGAGGTTTTAGTAAATGCTTAGATAAAGTTTTGATTACTGTTGCACTGATATTATCAACTCCACCAGATTTCTTTTTCATTGCAATAATTATGTTCTGAATCTCATATATTTCGTCGGATTAATAAAGATTGAGAAGTTATTTCTATCTGGCAGTTTCAATTGTTCTGAGTCCATATATGAATTTGTTTGCTTAGATTTATTCCTACATTACAATAGTATTCGGTCATCATGTTCGCAATAGTAGTCTTATCTTTTACTTTCCGCTCACCAACCGTTATACTGTCCAGTGAAACTTCTTGTTTCTTTTTTTCCCTAATTTATCATTTATTATATTCCAAAGCTGCCTTGAATTGCCACTTGTTTGTCTAATAGCATTATTTTCATATTTATACTTAGCATCTTTAATAACTTTGCTCAAAATTTTATCATAATTTATAATGTCATTTTTCAACGCAATAATGATTGTTATTTATGATTGTTATAATTTGCTATGTATAATCTAGTTACGATTTAATTAATGTATACAATGCATAAATTACAATTTAGTAAAAGTAACTTATTCAATATTTGTTTACAAAGTCGATTCTGTGATGCAGTAACCATATATCATTGAGTTAATGATTTACATTTTTATAATTTATGTGTATTTTTATAATGAGGCATAGTGTTACGTTCAGAGCAAGCAAGATTAAAGATTTATCGTTTTAGACTTTGTGTTTATGTGCGGTAATTGTATATGTATGTTATACACATCTACACATATGTAAGTGTTTAGTGGACGCAAGAGTATAATGAAAAATTTACCAATTCAAGATTTTAAGTAACATGCAAATATTAAATGTATATACAAACGTGTATATACACCACGTGCATATACAAAATGTATATACACCATGTATATATATATATATATATATATATATACATGGTGATAAAAGCAATATAAGTGACTTGCTGCTGTCAGCCACAGCAGGGCAGCACAAATTTTGTGTACGACATGACAAAGTAGTGGTTGAGAAAGACAAGCCTCTACCGTTCACAGACTTACAGGATGCGGGCTGTGCAATAATATATTGTGATAATGCGTGTGATTTAAAAAAAAGGAGTGATAAGAAAGTAACAGATTACAAGATTCACGAAGACAGAGGAAATGGAAGGTTCAGTCAGAAAAGAGGTAAAAGGAAGTAAGAGAAAAAACATAAAAGAATGAGCCTTAAAAAAATAAATATATAAACTATGATATACTATGAGTATTTGGTTCATGTAAGAGTAAATGTTACTGAGTTCAGATTTAAGGTTAAAAAAAAGTGTGAAAGAGTTTATTATTTCAAAAATTTAGTCTAGGCGTAGTGTAGAATATAGTATATTCAGTATATATAGTGAGTTTAATTGAAAAAAGTTGGTTCAAGCAAAAGTATAATACGTACTAAAAGGTTATTTCAAAAATGTAGTCTAGGCATAGTGTAAAATGTAGTATATATAATATATACAGTGAGTTTGATTGAAAAAATCTTAACTAATGTTTTGTCAATGTTTGTATAAAGTGATTTTACATCGAGGCTAATAAAGCGATGGTTCGGTGAGACTACTATGTTTTTATTTGTTCTATGAAATCATAGCTATTTTCTACATATGAATCAGGTTTCTTAAAACTATTTTGTAATATTCTAAAAAGACTTTTCGACAAAAAATAAGTAGGCGAGCCTATTTTTGAGATAATAGGTCGTAGCGATATATCTTTTTTGTGAATTTTAGGTATGCCATAACATCTGAGCAAGGTGGTATCCGTTTGTGTGAATTAAGAAGAAAAAGTAGGTTTAGTCAGAAAAAAGATAAAAAAAGTAGGGTAAAAACATTCTAAAAATTTAGTCTAGGCATCGTGTAGAGTTTAAGTGAAAAAAGTTAGTTTAAGCAAGTATGAGCAAGTATGTGTAATATAAGATTATTCTGAAAATTTAGTCTAGGGGTTGGGCAGAATATCATATATTCAGTATATATAGTGAGTTTGAGTGAAAAAAGTTGATTCAAGCAAGTATGACATGTAATATGAGGTTTTTTTAAAAATTTGAGCTAGGCATAGTGTAGAATATAGTATATTCAATATATATATAGTGAGTTTGAGTGCAAAAAGTTCGTTCAAGAAAGTATGAAGTATAATATAAAGTTATTTTGAAAATTTAGTCCAGGCGTTGTGTAGAATATTGTATATTCAGTATATATATATATATATATATATATATATATATATATAATTTTTTTTTTGCAAACTTGACTTAAATTTGACAAAATTTATTTTCTAAAGTACTTATCCTATCTTACTCTATTTCAGACACATCATTCTTCTGGTGGAAGGACGATTCGTAAATCTAGGCTGTGCAACAGGACATTCAAGTTTTGTTATGAGCAATTACTTGACAAACCAAACACTTGCTCAAATCGAATTACGGACTAAAGCAGGAGCTTACTCTGTAGGTGTCTACACGCTACCCAAAAAGGGTATGTAATTGTACAAAAACGTTACTTTCTGCATGACAAAACATTTTTTTATTTATATGCATGTCTTTTTTCACATAGCTGGACGAAGAAGAAAGCTGCTTTACATTTTGATCATGTGGGTATAAAATTGACAAAACTGAGACAAAGTCAAGCTTAATACTTGGATATCCTTGATGTTGAGGGGCCATTTAAGCCAGGTCATTACAGCTATTACAATAAAAAAAGCTACACTACTAGTTTTTGCAAAGGTATTTTCTGAGACATCGCTTAGCGTTGTATCTAAAATAGTATCCTTCTGTAAAGGTATTTTCTGAGACATCGCTTAGCGTTGTACCTAAAATAGTATCCTTCTGTGTGGCTAGTGCTGATTTTAAAATAAGATTGTTTAAACGAGAGTAATATATCTGAGGTAATGTTTTAAATTCTATTTTTTATTATATCATGTCGATATTTTACTATGAGCCGAATAAGAAAAATGTGTGTTTATATTTTTGTAGGCATTGGAAGGTCATAAAGCTTATGCAAATGATATTTGCTATGATCCTGATGGTGAATTTCTTGTATCTGTCTCCGATAATCATACATGCAAACTTTGGGCAATTAAACAGGATCAAAATTCATTTTAACTTTTCCACTAACTGCTTCAGGAATGACTGTGCGATAGCACACTGAAGAAACTGGAATGCTATTAGTAGCCGTAAAAAAGGGCATTATTCTCATGTACAATTTCAGAAGTCAGCAAGCAATTATGTCAATGGATGCTGCAACCATTCCATTATTGACTGCTGATTGGAGTCTTAATCCTTTAAAAGTTCTTTGTGTAGATTCAGCAGAGGTTGTATTATGGGATACGTGGAGGCAAAGGTAAATGAGGCATTTTATTTTTGTTTTGTGCATTTTGCAGATTTTACTCATTGTTTATTCAATTTTCCAGACGATGGTAAAACGGACTCTTCACCTGGAAGGTTTTCTGATGATGAAATGTTCTCCCTCTAACGAAAACCTCGTAGATAGTATAGGACGACCCGACAATATTTTAAAAGTTGTAAATTTAAAATCTAAACCAGTAGTTTAGTGTGGACGTGTTGTGCTACTCGGTGCACCCATCCCTAAGTAAGGGACTGCCTATGACAGAGGTTTCTGCAGATACGGCCAATTGTTCCAACATCAGCACGTAATACGAGTGTTATGTATGACTTATTTGGCATGTTTCTGCTCTGGTGGATCTACTTGTAAATTTATGCAGTGAGTACTTTACTTTTTATACTTTTTTAAGATTGTTTTT
The DNA here is from genome assembly GCA_037356405.1 of Nasonia oneida. NCBI lineage: Eukaryota > Metazoa > Arthropoda > Insecta > Hymenoptera > Pteromalidae > Nasonia > Nasonia oneida. The sequence goes on from JAZHPH010000064.1 coordinate 676,139, forward strand.
ATGATATACATATTTTAATGCTTACTCTCTTTTTTAGTCTAAGATTTGGGTTACCAGCTATCCAGGATATGCAGCCCAAGGAAGGCAAGAAAGTGTTGATCATCTATCTGTCAGTTTTGTGGTGAAACTGGGCACAAAGCAATCTACTTTAACAAGATACTTTCGGATATGCGCAAACAACATGCACGCAAGGTAATGAATCGTGAGTATATCGCGGAGGAAGCGGAGGTGGTGGTGATCCTCACCGACGAATCAATATGCACAATTGTCCACATAACAACATACCTTGTGGACCGCAAAAGCCTCTGGAAGAAGCCGCAGGCTACAAGTGCATTCAAAAAGATCATTATGAACATCTCCCCTACGATAAAAAAAACAAAATGAACAAAACAATGTTTCCAATTGGAAGCCTACTATCTAATATGCAAGTTTCTTAAAAGAGAGGAAGAGAAAGGAATTGCTAATATCGTTGAATATAATTTAGTAAAATGCATGGAATGAAAACTTTTGAATTGGTGTAAGGAGTCAAGTTAAAACAATTTTGAAGTCTACTCGAATGTTATACACTAGTTGATTTGCGTTGTGAGTAACTTTTAGATTTGTATAAAGAATCTAAATAAACTGTACATAATAAAAATATTTAAACCAACCAACCAATAAAAATATTTGAACCAACATTTATGTGTTTCTCTTATTTATTTGTAACAGGTTGCTTATAAAAATCTGTGCAGTAACTTTGTAGGTTAACCAATTTGCATTTTTTAAACTTACTCTTTAAATGATATGTGGATCTTAAATTACCTTAACCTTTTCATTATATTTGCAATATGTTCACTTGATAAGGTTTTTCTAAAAAATAGAGTTGTTTGACGCATTTATTAAACGAATAATCACTTATAGTTAATAAGATTTTGCCTAGATCAGTCCAAAGCTCAGATGAATCTGTTAAAAAAAAAATAAACACAACACCTGCACAGTGATTCTAGGAAAATTTATTACTCTCCACTACAATATTACACATTCAAATTAACTTAGAGATGTATTACAACAAAAATAGAAAAAATATTTCTTTTAATTATTTAACTAACTTAGTTTATATTTCGTGTCGTAGAATCGGGCGCTTCTTTAGATAATTTTTATAAATCTGTTGTAAGAACTATATTATTATCTATATTAGTCTCAGATTCATTGGTGGGCTGCGTTACAGTTGACGAGTTTTTCTCAATATCAATACGTTTCTAAGTAGACTGAGCTCTTCCATCGCCCAAGTTTTGTGGCTCATTGAATAGTATATTCATATTCTCAAGATTCGTGGGCGGTTGGGTGAGACCCATTTCACTATGTGAACTGCTGATATCTCCTAAAATTAGTGTTAGGGTAGTTCCTTGGCTTTGCTGATTTTGATCACTGAGATGCTGAACATTCTTTTGCCCATAGTACTGAGGTACAACATAGTACTGGTTACCCCGTGGATATTTTGGAGCAGGAGTATTGATCGTTAAGTTGCACAAGTTGTAAGTGCGTTCGGGTGCTGGAGGAGGTGTGTAGCCAGTGCGTTGAAATCCTGGAGCAGGAGTGTAGCCACTACGTTGAAATCCTGGAGCAGGTGTGTAGCCTGTGCTTTGAAATCCTGGAGCAGGAGTGTAGCCACTGCGAGTGTAGGCACTGGCCTGGGATGATGGACGAGGAGAGTACGCACTGCGTTGTGAAGATGGACGAGGAGTGTGTGCACTACGATTACTCGATGGGTACGGACTGTATAGACTGCGTTGATAGCCATGTTGCTTTGGTTTAGCTAACAAAATTTAATTATTCATTTATATTATTGTTTACCTGACAAGATGAGAATCAAATAAAAATAATCTATGAGTATATTTACCGGTATCATCTATTTTTTCCTTTTTAATAGATTTGAGTTTAAAGCAATCTGTATCCTTTTTGGAAGAATCAACAATTTCACAGTCTACAAAGAATTAAATACAATGGTAAATAAAATATAAATTTTAAGAACATGATAATAATTTAAGTTCTTACCTTTTTCTTCGTAATCTGATTGTAATCTTAAATCTGAACGTAATCTCTTTACAGACGTTTTATTCCCAAATGCATATACTTTTATCAGGTTATGCAAATCACTTCGAAAATCAAGCATATTCTCTGCGATGATATTCCTTAATAGTGGGATGATCGTTTCAAAATAACCACCATTCAGTCTATCCCATTCTGAAATGTCCTGTATACGCACTACTTTTTCCGTAATATGACTATTTTCCTTGCTCATCGTTACTGATGGTCTATCTGATGGAGTAGTTTTAGTAATATTTGGAGATACTGTCGATTTGCTGGTAGATTGATCTAGAAAAAAGCCATTCAAATTGCCATCTGGAAAGTATATAAATGCGTGTGCGACTGGACGAACAGGAGAGTTTAGAACGACTGTGATACTACTACGGTTTACTACAACTCTGAAAAAACAGTCGCGTAGAATGCTTCGATTATACACACATTCTATACACACATTTTACCTACATTCTAAACATTTTCTTCAAAATTCATGATCCAGTGTCGGTCATCAAGAAAGAAGAATGCACAGAATTTGGCTGGAAACCGGATTATTCATTGTTGTCCGTGGGCTCTGGAGATGCGTATGTTGGTCAAGGCAATTTTCACAGCCTTCCATGGCAGCTTGAATATGATCAATCTCAGTAATTACAACACGACCATCCAATGCTCGCAAATTTTGGGCAGATCATTTTCCTGCATCACCATAACCAGCTACTATACAAACTTTACCAGTGATCATGGCATCTGTGGCTCTTTTAATACCATCAATGAATGACTCATGGCATCCGTAGAGATTATCGATTTTACTCTAGAAAAATGTTATCAATGTTGATTAAGAAATTAATAAAAGAAAGAAAATCTAAACTACCTTTGTCACTGAGTCATTTACGTTTATGACAGGAACTGTAAGTTTTCCTCTTTTGAGCATGTGATTTTTATACTTATTTTAAATATATAAATAATATCAAAACTCAATTCGATGAATACTCATATGCGTGTAAAGGCAGAAGAGTCTTTAAGAAATTAACACAGCTGCCGCTGTAATGGAATTAGCTGTCCTCCTTGTTTTTTTTTATAATGAATAAAGCGTAATATATAAGAGCATTATACAGCTCGAGGTTCGTTACACGCAACCGTACTCATACCAAAAGGAGTTGGCAGTCTTGTGATCTTTGTCATTGGAAGCCTCAACCAGGTCCTTTTCGCTGCTCTTCGAGTCGTCCATGCTCTTCTTGGCCAGAGGCGTGGCAGTGGTCGTCGTGGAATCGTTGTTCACCGCCGACACCTTGTTGTATATGAGCAGAGGTCTGGGTTCGTTGTAGGACTGTTCGTTATCGCTGCTGCGCTGCGGCTCTTGTCGATGACGTTGCTGCTGCTGCTGATACATCGACGGGTCGTCGGTCTCGGCTCTCTTATCCTGGCTGGCAGTGCGCGTGAGCGAGGGCGATGCATCGTCCGTGCAGTAGACGGTCCGTCTGGTGCTAAAGTAACTGTATGTGTGTGAATCACTCGTGCGAGAGTGATACGACGCGCGCGACCTTCCTCGCGTTACACGAACACGACTCCGTTGATTTCGTCGACGCGGCGTCGCACTTTTGTAGCATATTTTGTGTAGAATCACGTTTATTTCGCGAATGTAAAATATAACTTAGTCTTTTTATTAGGCACGACCGCGACACGGAAGTGCCATATTTTGTCATCGGAAAATGTGTGCGATGTCTCACGCAATTTTCGACCAATCGGGCTGAAATTTTGGGAGGAGTCTCCTCTCGCACAAACCTAAAAACTAATTTTTTTTTATCCCGATTCTCTACGTTTTTTTAAATGCGGGCACAATTTGTTAAATTTTGGCGTGTTTTTTGAATAAAAATTTTTATATTACACGATCATCTCTGAAAGACTTTAATCAATCAGGCTAAAAATTTGTGTGCCAACTCCTCTCATAATAGTAAGGTGCCAAATTTATTTTGGGCTTGATCTTGCACAAATGCGCAGAATGCCGTCACCTCCAAAAATCGCTGAAAACGGTTTTTTGGCTTTAACTCGAATTCTAAGCATTCTACAAAAAAAAGTTTCTGAAAAATACAACTTTTTCCTGTTGACATCAAATCATGAAAACGCTTATAACTCGAGTAAACAGCCCAAAATCGTTTTTTCACAGCTAAAAATCCAATTATTGGCCATAAACCTTTGCAGATTTACGTTTTACATGAAAATATTACTTAATAATAATGAAAATAACTCAGATTGAAGAAAGGCTCTAAGAAGCCTGACACGTCCCTCTAAACTAAGGTTATACTCTAAACAATCACTTTGACAAATTATGCCCTACTACTAAATCAAATCTTGGCTGGACTAATTAATAAAAATCTTCTATTTTGTTCCATGGAATCCTCTTGAAAATATTATCCCTTGCTGCAACTGCTTGCCAATATGTTCAATTTTTTCACCTAAAAAAAAGAATAAAATTAAAATCAAAAAATAACCTCTGCAATGTAAATAGTATTCTAAGTGAAACCATTTATGCACTAAATGCATGGTTGTACATACGTATAACCTGCATCTTAGAAACACTGCATCTGAAAAATAAAAATTATATCAATCGCATAAAATGTATTTAAATTGTATAGAACATATTGTACCTGAAAGTTACACACTAACGAAGATCCAGTATTATCGATGATCAGGCATGAGACCAGTGCCCTTAATTATACTGCTCCCCTCCAGCCAGAGTCTTGATGAAGCTTTTTTCCAACTCTAAGATTGCGATGCTTCAGATACCAACGTCAATAATGTCTTCAGTTATATTATGGTGCATGCAGTAGACTGCGATACCAATGAATGTAGCATTGCTCGTACACCTAGACACACAGAAAAATATATTACAAAGTTTTCTCACAAATAATTATTGATAGACTGAGTCCACTGATCTTTTAGAATAACAACGTCAAAAAATGTTTTTCAGTCGCATAGTTTATATCTACAAACAGAAAACTAGCAATATATTAATAATCATTGGTAAAGTACCCGTAAGCAAGAAAAAATATCTATTTAAAAAACTGATAACATGCACACTGCATTTCAAATTAAAACTTATTAAAGATATATTATCAATTAAACAGACAGTACAAGTCATTGTAATATTTTGAATATTACCATTAAAGTGGTTAAAGTATCCAATAACATCAATCAATAATCCCAGCAAGCATGAATCTAGCTCCAAGATCATCTAGACGTGGTTCAAGCAGCCAGCAACACCAACCAGGACAGCCAGGAAGTTCGAATATAGCTCGAGGATTATCTCCGGGTGGTTAGATCAGCCAGGAACACCAAGCAGCATGACCAGATAACATTGAAATACCCAGAACTGCCTATCAGCATCACTACAGGGAGAGTAAATCTAGCTCCATGGTCATCTTGATATCTTGATGTCCTTGAAATAGCCACTAACGCCAGATGCTACACTTTCCAGACAGTGCGAATCAGCTCCAGGATAGAGCATGCATGATCCAATTGGCAGCGATAATTAGTAAATTATCACTGTCCTTTGACGCCAATGCCACATAGCCACCGTTTCTTGCTAGAGTTACGTATCTTCCCATATTGAAGCATTCTTCGATGGACTGACACTCACACATCGCATCGTCAGAACCATTCCGGATGCATCACTTTTAAATACGTTTTGCACCGTCTTCCAAAGCAAGAACCGCGAGCAGCCGATCCGCGAGCGAGATCGCGGTGAGCAGAGGCTGCTTTAAAACACATACAGGCACCATAACAGCACTTCTGATTTTTTAACTACTTATAACACTGCTGCATCGCGTCGTTGTTGTCATTTTGCACTACGCACTCACTTATAATATCGCGTTAAAGTTAAACCGAGCAACACGTTGCGGTTAGCGGAGGCTGGAAGGCTGTTTCGAAACGTCAAAACACACGGCATCAGACGGCTGCGTGGACATGCCAGCAGCCGGTCGCCAGATCGATGCGCACAATGTATGCGCAGTAGTCAAGCTCGTTTCGACAAAAGCAACGAACAGTTGTACGACTTTTTGTTTAAATGATAATATTACTTTTTCTGTTCAAATTGCGCAAAACCGAGACATAGTTGCTGTTTGGTAATAAATCTATCTTTGTGCAAAATTCATGACTTTAGGAGCGGAATGGAATCTAATATAATTAAAATTTTTAAATTCAAGTTCTATAAAAAGATAATTATTTTATAAAAAAAAATGTTCTCATATTGATTTGTTTTTTTAATAAATAGGTAACAGTGCGAATGTAAAACACAAACGTTAAATATATAGCGAGCGCGAAGCACGAGCGTCGGGGGGTATGGCGAGAGCGAAGCGCGAGCGCCAGCGGTCGTGCCTCAAACGCAAAACGCATCGCGTGCTTTGCATCGCGAAGAGATGTGTTGTGTTAGCATAAAATCGTAAGCAAAATGCGTACACGTGTAATGGTGTAGAGTATATGAAAACTCGGAGAAAGCTGTAGAATAGCGATTAAGCTTACGGGAAAAACCAAATCCGTCGATCGCCATCGGAGACACGTTTTATAATAGGGTCATTTATGATAGGGCCTTTTTCGGACAGGCGTGGGTTGAACGAGCATCAAAGCGAGTAAGATCGACGATCGACTGGAGTAAATGTAACGCTTGATGTCTCTGAATGTAAAAGTATAAGTTCTTCTTTTTTGTCTTGATTAATAAACCCAGTATATGAATACATATAGCACAACTTATTTTCCCGAGTCTAATTCAATTGATAAAACATCTGGCGACCGTGACAGGACTTGGGTTTAGTGTTAACAGTTATGCTTTTAGTGACTAGTGAAAGTTTATATCTATATTATATCAAGAAAAATGGAGCAGTTGAAAAGAAAGAGGTCAATGTGCTTTGCAGAGGAAAAACGCACGGGCTCGCAAAATGAAAAGACTATAAATTCGGTGAGCGCCGTAAATATTCAAGAGGAATGTAGTTTGGCGTCATCAAACGAGATACCGTCCACGTTTATGCAAACGCTTAAAGTAAAAATTCGTAACGACGCGACGGAAATCATTGTGCGCGCTGTAATTGACACTGGCTCGCAAAATTCCTATGTATTGAGAGATGTGGCTAATGAATTGAACTATGAACCGCTTGAACAACAGAATATGGTACATTTTCTTTTTGGCGGAGATAAGTCTAGGGTTGCATAATAAATATTTGGTGCGGGTTGGCAGCTTGGACAACAATTACTGGTGCAATTTTCAAGCGTTGAATCAGAATATTATTTGTGCAGATGTTCCCACGGTGAACGAAGGTAGCTGGCTGCAAGAATTGAAGTCTTTCAACGTAAATTTAACGGATGTGTGCAGCAAAGAGAAGTCCGTGGCTCTTCTGATCGGAGCTGACGTAGCGGGCAAATTGTTCACCGGGCGAATACACGTGTTAAAAAGTGGACTCACGGCAATCGAGACGCACCTAGGGTGGACTCTTATAGGGAAAGTTCCCGTGATTAAAGGACGCGTAAACTTGGCAATGTTGGCCATTTCTATGTATGCAAAGGACGCCGACATTAAGGATCTATGGTCTCTGGACGATTTGGGGATTAAAGACCCTATAGAGCATAAGACGCAGGAACAGCACAACTTGCAGGTAATAAAAACGTTTAGAGAAAGTATAATAAAAAATGCTGAGGGTCGGTATGAAATAAAACTTCCATGGCTCGAGTGTCATCCCGAACTGAGGGATAATAAGGGCATGGCAATTCAAAGATTAGAGTCTATGATCCGCAAATTGCACGCAACGCGCAAATACGAAGAGTATGATGGCATTTTTCAAGAATGGCTGAGAGCAGGGATCATCGAACGCGTCCCAGTTGAAGAGTAGGCGCACCGCGGCAATTATCTCCCGCATCGGCCGATTTATAAGGACAATTCGACAACGACGACCAGGCCCATTTACGACGCGTCGGCCGGGGTCCCCTCCGTCAACAGATGTCTAGAAAAAGGTCCAAACCTCATTGAGCAGGTCATTGATATTTTGTTGCGATTTAGAGAAGGGACCATAGGCGTAATTGCGGATATTAAAAAAGCTTTTCTGCAGATTAGTGTGAACCCGGCGGAGCGAAATTATTCAAGATTTTTGTGGTACGACGCTAAGGGTAATTTAATTGTTTATCGGCACTGTAGAGTAGTTTTCGGTGTTTGCAGTAGTCCTTTCATTTTAGGCGCGACTATTAATTTACATTTGGAAAATTATTTGCAGTCGATTTAGAATACGCAGAAAATTCCGATTATGTTAATGCTTTAAAACTTAGACACGGCTTTTATGTAGACAATTGCGTGACAAGCGTAAATAAGGTAAGCGATCTAAATAGTTTTATATGCGATGCTAAGGCAGTGATGGAGATGGGTATGTTTGATTTCCGCGGTTGGGAGTACACTGATGATGGCGACTCGCGGACTCAATCCGGAGTTCTTGGCTTACTATGGGATAAGCAACGAGACGCTTTATTACTCAGAAATATTAGAGTTTGAAAAAATAATTAAAAGAAATATATTGTCAGTCATTCACCGCATTTTTGACCCGCTCGGCTTTGTTTGTCCAGTCTCGCTTGGCGCGAAAATTGTATTACAGGAAGCATGGGCAGCTAAAGTATCGTGGGATGAGGAAGTTAATGAAAATATTAAAGAGAGATTTTTAAAGTGGGTTGAAGAACTGAAAAATTTAGGCCAAATCGAAGTACCGCGTTGCATGATAGGGGTCGTAGACTCGAGAACGGAAATCTCCCTGCACACATTTGTCGATGCAAGCAAACTCGCGTACGCAGCGGTGATTTTCTTAAGAATTCAAAGAGGGCCTAATGTTCAAGTTCATGTTGTACAAGCGAAAACTAGAGTAGCTCCAGCCATTAAAAGTGAAACGAATAAATCCGCGAGTATCCCGCGATTACAATTGTTAGCAGCGACTATCGGCGCGAGACTGACTAATAATGTTTTAAAAGCCTTAAGTGTAAAATGTGACAAAGTCACTTTTATATATATTTTTGGACCGACTCGTCAACGGTAGTCACGTGGCTCAATAAAGTAGATAATTGGATTATTTTTGTAGCAAATAGAGTCAAAGAAATAAGGGAAATAACGGAGCCTGGGCAATGGAGGCATGTACCCGGCCATCTTAACCCAGCTGATTTACCGTTAAGAGGCTGTGCGGTCAAGCAGTTGTTGGCATCGAATTGGTGGAAAGGGCCAGAATGGCTTAAACAGAAACCAACAAGCTGACCTAATAATGAATTATGCGTTAATAAAGAAGAAGTTTATGCGGAGTTTAAAAAGTCGGAAAAAGCAAGATGCACAGCCTTAGTTAGTATCGGGAATAACAGCGAAAAGATAGATTATAGTTGGATTGAACGTTTTTCGAATATTCAAAATTAGTTCGAGTCTTAGCTCGCGTTAAACGATTTTTGAGTAATTGTAAAATCGAAAAGGAGGCTCGAAATTATGGTTATTTGACGTCAAACGAATTTCGTAACGCGGAGACTTCACTGTTAAAAATAATTCAAGATAAGCATTTCAAAGAATTAGACGATAAACTTATCGAATTTTGTTTACCTTTTAGAGACGAGCAGGGACTTATTCGCACAAAAACAAAACTTTTATATCGGGAAGATTTGCTTAATTTTAGATGTCCTGTTATATTGCCTAGTAAAGACAGAATGGTCGGGTCAATTATTCGCGAAAAACATATAGAGCTCAATCATGCAGGAGTCGCGGGCACTCTCAATGCGCTGCGCGAGAAGTTTTGGATAATATGGGGCCGAAAAGTAATAAGAGAAGTTATAAATAAATGTGTACAATGCCGCAGACATGATGCGAAGAACAGCATCGCACAAGCAGCTCCTTTGACGCTTAATCGCGTAAGAGCAGCGATTTTTGAGATAATAGGGGTAGATTTTGCGGGGCCAATATATTTAAAAGGGCAATTAAAAGCTTGGATTTGCATTTTCACCTGCGCCGTATATAGAGCTGTGCATCTAGAATTAGTGAACTCATTATCAGTAGCATCCTTTTTAATGGCTTTGAGGCGTCATATAGCGAGAAGAGGCAAACCGAGCGTGATTTATAGTGACAATGGAACCAATTTTTCGGGTTAAATAGTGCCTTAAAATTAGTAGATTACAAGAAATTAGCGGAAACACTAGCCGTGCAGCAGATCGAATGGCGTTTTAACCCGCCGTCAGCTCCTTGGTGGGGAGGGTTCTGGGAGCGCCTCATCGGTGTACTCAAGCGACTGTTAAGGCGTACTCTTAAAAAATCATGCCTTAGTTACGAGGAGATGATGACCACTCTTATTGACTGTGAGGCGGTTATCAATGCGCGTCCCTTAACATTTATTTCAGAGGGCTATGAGGAGGCTATACCCATATCTCCATCAATGTTCTTGCAAGAAGTAAAAGAGATTGGCGTCATAGATTTAGACAAAGTAGAAAAATTAGATATCAACAAGCGATTTGCGTACTGTCTTAAAATAAAACAAGATTTGCGAAAAAGATTCAGAAACGAATATCTAGGAGTATTACACATCAAAAACGAAAAAATAAAAGCTGTAAAGCAGTAAAAGTAGGAGACATCGTTCTTGTAGGAAGTGATAACACGAAAAGATTAGATTGGCCATTAGCTAAAGTCAAACAAATTTTTATAAGTAAAGACGGACAAGTCCGTGTAGTGCAATTAGCAACAGCAACTGGCGAAATAACGCGCCCAATTCAGCGCATATATCCGTTAGAATTAAGTTCCAATGAAACAGAAAAATGCGACGAACAGATTATAATAAAAAAGTTTAAAAATAAAGCGAAAAGCAACGATAAAGAGAAAACTGTTATTTTAAAACCGAAAGAAAAAGAAATCGTGACTAGAAGTGGTAGAATTTCGAAAAAACCAAACAGATTAATGTACAATTAATAACGTAATCTTTGTATTTCTCATTTTTAGATCAGACTTATGTTAATTGTTCTTGGCATCATTCTTTAATGCATATATATACATATATATATATCGTACAAAATATCATAAACGACAAAATATCGTAAACCTAGAAAAGTAAGAATGTATATATATATGCATTCTTACTTTTCTAGGTTTACGATATTTTGTCAATGTAATTTTCGATATATAATGTATTTTAGTTATTTACACCTTTTGTTTGCGGGGGAGGATGTTGTGTTAGCATAAAATCGTAAGCAAAATTCGTACATGTGTAATGGTGAAGTTTGACATTTCCATACTTCCCCTATCCCCCAAGGTGATTAGGGGTTGAGGATCAAACTCGTCTTCTTCATTCTGCATCGTCTCGCCATCTGCTACCTGCAGCACCGTCCAGTCGTCTACTTCGAACAGCATCGACCGGCCATCCTCTAGAAAGACTCAACCCCGATACCTACGTTTCTTTGCATCGGGTGAGGGAGTCTGGGGTCAACTCAGTTACCTACGTTCCTTAGCATCGGTCCGAGGAGCAGTTAGAGGTACTCAACCCTAGCTCCAACGTTCCTCTGCATCGGGCAGGGGAGTGAGAGCTCAACTCTGTGACCTATGTTCCTCTGCATCAATCCGAGGAGCGTTTTGTACCTACTACCTAGTGGCCTTCGTCTAGCAACAGTTTTACTCAGCTGTTTCGCCTTGTCCTTCCCTTCTATTCTCCTCGTCATTTCTAACCTTCTTGAGAATGGTCCTTACGTAGTTGTTTACTGCGCACCAACCATCCTTCGACGCCAGCATAGCTTTCACGATTGACTCAGGTGTCACCCTGGTCTGAAGGTAACACTCGAGTTCTTCTCGTTCCATTTCGTATCGCAAACAGTGACAGAAGACATGCTCCGCATCTTCGTTTGCTTCCAAACATACAGGGCAATTTGGATTGTCCTCTATCTTAAAGCGGTGTAGGTAGGCTCGAAAGCATCCATGTCCGCTCAAAAACTGCGTAAGGTAGTAATTCACTTTCCCATGTCGTATTTTGGTCTAGTCAACAATACGTAGTATGAGGCGGTGCGTCCATCGCCCCTTTCCACTGGAGTCGTATCGTCTTTGCCTCTCAGCTATGGTTTGTTCCTTCGCGGATTTCCAAACTTCCTTTTGAATATGGTCACCACGCCGGCTTTCTTCATATATATTTTTTCGTTCTGTTGCTAGAAGGCCAATAGTCAGTATACCTGAGATAACGCACACTGCATCTTTTGATACTGTTCGGTAGACAGAAGCGACCCGCAATGCACTTCTCCTAGAAACTTTTGACAGCTATTGTGCGTAGGACATAGCGTCCGGCCATATTGAGGCGTCGTATAACATAATTGATGTAGTTACACTGGTAATAATGTCATCAACGTAACGGTGAAAGAAAATCGGTTTAAATGATAGTTTCTATAGGCATTCCGTTTCGAGATTATCCATGACAATGTCAGCAAATAATCCTGAATTTGGAGAGCTCATTTGTGTGCCAAATAGTTGTTTGTAAAATTATCCACTGAATTGAAAATACTTGTTCTCCATAAGCGACTTACATGCTAACAAACTTTTTCTAAATTATATATCACAGTATCATATGCCACAAAAAATCACTTTGGCCATAACAAGCAGGAGTCAGGTGAGATCTCACACCGAAATCTCATTTAACTATTTTTTGTTCTTTGCGCGTTTCAAACCATTCTTAGTCAATAGATGGCTTTTTTAAAAAATTCAAACTTAAAAAATTTATCACAAATTTTGACATAAAAAAGTCCAATTTTTAAAATATTTTCCAAGTTCGAATTTTTAAAAAAAGCCGTCAATTGACTAAGAATGGTTTGAAACGTGTAAAGAACAAAAAAAATGGTTAGATGAGATTTTGGCCTGAGATCTCACCTGAAATCTCATCTGAGATCTCACGTGAGATATTTCAATTGGGTATGCTGCATGATTGATTATTAAAAGATTTAATTATGAATTATAGGGCATATATATATTAAGAAAAATTTCCGATCTATAATTTTTTATTGATTTTTACTTACTTGGGTTTAACTGCTTGGGCTGGAAACTCTGCTGCTGTGCTGTGGTCAGACTTATACAGGATGGATTTATTCAAATGAAAAACACTTGCAATTAATTGACTTTCGAGATTTATTCAAGATAAAGTTCTATAAGTATCGGAATCGCGACCTAAACCCTAAGCCCGGGTAACTCTTGTCGACGGATAGGAGCGTCGTATAAGAGTCCAGATCGAGTGTATAATTAATGTATTACAACTGATCGCTCTGCGTATACGAGGGATACTCATTAACCTCGCTGATCTACTTATTAAAGGACATAATATACAGAACATTAAAAAATATTTATACTCAAAATAAAAAAAAAACTTGCATGCATATATCACATGTATATAAGACCCTTAATACATAATTGTAGAATTTATAAAACAATTGAAAACATTCTTATGTACCTGGGATCCTTCATGTCCAGTGTGCTCCAAATTTATAATAGTAATTTTCAATCTTTTACAATCCTGTGATAGTCGAAGGTATAAAGATGCTCCACATTTATTTTTAATAGACCTATTTTTATCAAATAAAAATCATGATTATTACAATTTTAAAATGAATATTCATTAATATTTTTATTTATTCCATACTTTGCGTTTCTGACAGTGTCTTCTTTAAATTGGTGTCTCTGGTTACCATATATGCATTCATATGTAATATCCTTGTACATGCAATCATCATTTACGTCCTTCTTATTATTATTATCATCCTTTTTCTTATCCTTATTACTGGCACCTTTACTTCCTTCAGATTTACCATGTATTAAATGGGCATCTTTGATAACAAATGCCTGTCTCACTGTATCTTGATAAAGTTTCCAAACTTTGTCAAATTCTTCAAAAGTATTGAACTCTTCGAGTTTTCTGATTCTTTCTATGGACTCTTTTTCAGTAGTCATTATGGCGTGATATGCCTTTATAAAATTTTAAACAAGTATGTACATACATCGCAATTTAATTTTTAACGACCTTTATGTACGTAAAATGACGACTTGCGTTCCTATCATTCAAAAATCCTATGGCGAGCCGCGTTCGTACCTATGCCTATAGGTATAAGCTTTATGCTGTTTGCCAAAGCGAGCTGAGCGCCGCCAAACGTTGCTATTCGCTACTGAAGTAGCGTATTTCGTTTGTTTTATTTCGTAGAATTACTGCGCCTGGCGCCAGCATTCGCGCCAGTGCTTGCAAGAACAAAGTGACTTTGAACGCGAGTGTCAACAGACAGTCTCGGGTATAGTTTTTCACGAGTGCTTAGGTGATACATGTAAGTATACATTGTTATGCCATGTAAACTGATTAGTTCTACGTGTAAATTTGTGGTGTGTTAATATATTGTAGTGTAAGAAGTTATTTTGTTAAAAAAAAATAGAAGAAAAATCAGTAAACGTATATGCATATGTTTAATTTACCATGGAACTTCAAGATTTACAATTCACTAGTAAAATAGAATTAGATGCATACAAAACAAAGCATAGATTGAATAAAGTAAATGGGAAAGTAGATGCTACAAATCCTACTGGCTATGATTCCGTCAGTTTATGTTGTGAATGTTATGGAACTTTTAAGTCAAGAGGCGATGGCGTAAGAAATGCCAAGCCATCTATCAAATTTGAATGTCCATTTACAATACATTTGATCTTGAATGATGACAAAACAAAATTGATTGTTGACCATCCAGATATTAACAGAAAGTATAAAAAAAAAGTTTAAGAAATCAGTATTCGTACACAATGCAAAATGCATACAATTCCATGAAGAAAATAGAGGTAATATTTTTTTCTAAATTATAAAACTTTGTAAATATTTTATTTTATATTGGAATCAACTACTGATATTTTTTATAACGTTCTGAATTAACCGTCTAGTTTCAATTCAATACTATTACTATCTCATTAGCGATAATGACATATAGATGGATAATAGAATATTTATTATTTTTATGTTATTGTTTGTTATTTTATTTAAATCAACATATATCTAAGGATTATTTATTTTAGTTCTTTGTCAAAATATTAAAAAATGTAACAACTCAAAGTTATTTTTGCTAGAAGATAACTTCTAATTTTTAAGATATTTTATAAAAGTAATTGTTGCTGGTGCAACAATATTGACAAATGACTCAAAAGTTCAGAAAATGAGTTGCATCGAGATTTTAAGAGTATTTTAATTGTTGTAGAGTTACTTCTTTTATAATACAGTAGCAAGTAAAAATACCTGCAAAGTGATAAGTATAGTTCCAATGTGCGATGATCTTTCATCATACTTAAAACCTTTCTCTATGCATATCTGCATATCGTATAAATTTAATTTTATATGTATCCCCCTAACTTATGACAATAAAACATTGCAAATTTTGTATGTTGTCAAATTGTTTTTATTAAGACAGTACCATGTATTAACTGTTTCAATTCAAAATCTTAATGAATGATTTCTGTGTTAACCCCTCATGTATAATATACAGGGTGACCCAATTTAAACGGGCACCGCTCATAACTCGTCAGGGACAGCCACAATCGAAAAAATGGTGGAGACCAAAGTTGTAGGATATCGAAGGGGCAACCCGATGGTGACCTTGGATTTGACCTTGAACGCGTTTTTCAAGGTCATTTGAAGGTCAACTTTGGATTTTTAAATAGGAACCCCATTCTTTTATTGCGGGAATAGAAAGAGCGGTAAATTTTACGTTCAGAATGGTATGTTCGGTTGCGGCACTGAAGGTCATCTCAATGTCCTGCAGCCAGAATGAAACCCCGCCTACGTAATTCCTCTAGCAACGCCAAATTAAAAAAAAGTGGTAGAGACCAAAGTTGTTGTA
>JAZHPH010000064.1:692188-720278 GCA_037356405.1 Nasonia oneida
GGGGGGGGGGGGGGGGGGGGGGGGGAGAATTGTGACCTCGAATTTGAGCCAGTCCTACAAGGTCATTTCAAGGTCAAATTATTTTTTTTCAAACAGCACCCACTTTTTCGACTCCGGATCCTGAAAGCGTGTAAAATGTTGCACTTTAAACGAAGTAGTAAATTTAAAATAGAAGAAAAGATTTTAATCATTTAGCGTACCATTTCCTGAGTTTTGTCATCATTATAAAACTTGATGTCCAGGATCCACGACGAGGACGTAGCAGGGTGGATTTTCAGGTCCTACAACTATGGTCTCTACCACTTTTTTTTAATTTGGCGTTGCTAGAGGAATTACGTAGGCGGGGTTTCATTCTGGCTGCAGGACATTGAGATGACCTTCAGTGCCGCAACCGAACATACCATTCTGAACGTAAAATTTACCGCTCTTTCTATTCCCGCAATAAAAGAATGGGGTTCCTATTTAAAAATCCAAAGTTGACCTTCAAATGACCTTGAAAAACGCGTTCAAGGTCAAATCCAAGGTCACCATCGGGTTGCCCCTTCGATATCCTACAACTTTGGTCTCCACCATTTTTTTCGATTGTGGCTGTCCCTGACGAGTTATGAGCGGTGCCCGTTTAAATTGGGTCACCCTGTATATTATACATGAGGGGTTAACACAGAAATCATTCATTAAGATTTTGAATTGAAACAGTTAATACATGGTACTGTCTTAATAAAAACAATATAAAATTAAATTTATACGATATGCAGATATGCATAGAGAAAGGTTTTAAGTATGATGAAAGATCATCGCACATTGGAACTATACTTATCACTTTGCAGGTATTTTTACTTGCTACTGTATTATAAAAGAAGTAACTCTACAACAATTAAAATACTCTTAAAATCTCGATGCAACTCATTTTCTGAACTTTTGAGTCATTTGTCAATATTGTTGCACCAGCAACAATTACTTTTATAAAATATCTTAAAAATTAGAAGTTATCTTCTAGCAAAAATAACTTTGAGTTGTTACATTTTTTAATATTTTGACAAAGAACTAAAATAAATAATCCTTAGATATATGTTGATTTAAATAAAATAACAAACAATAACATAAAAATAATAAATATTCTATTATCCATCTATATGTCATTATCGCTAATGAGATAGTAATAGTATTGAATTGAAACTAGACGGTTAATTCAGAACGTTATAAAAAATATCAGTAGTTGATTCCAATATAAAATAAAATATTTACAAAGTTTTATAATTTAGAAAAAAATATTACCTCTATTTTCTTCATGGAATTGTATGCATTTTGCATTGTGTACGAATACTGATTTCTTAAACTTTTTTTTTATACTTTCTGTTAATATCTGGATGGTCAACAATCAATTTTGTTTTGTCATCATTCAAGATCAAATGTATTGTAAATGGACATTCAAATTTGATAGATGGCTTGGCATTTCTTACGCCATCGCCTCTTGACTTAAAAGTTCCATAACATTCACAACATAAACTGACGGAATCATAGCCAGTAGGATTTGTAGCATCTACTTTCCCATTTACTTTATTCAATCTATGCTTTGTTTTGTATGCATCTAATTCTATTTTACTAGTGAATTGTAAATCTTGAAGTTCCATGGTAAATTAAACATATGCATATACGTTTACTGATTTTTCTTCTATTTTTTTTTAACAAAATAACTTCTTACACTACAATATATTAACACACCACAAATTTACACGTAGAACTAATCAGTTTACATGGCATAACAATGTATACTTACATGTATCACCTAAGCACTCGTGAAAAACTATACCCGAGACTGTCTGTTGACACTCGCGTTCAAAGTCACTTTGTTCTTGCAAGCACTGGCGCGAATGCTGGCGCCAGGCGCAGTAATTCTACGAAATAAAACAAACGAAATACGCTACTTCAGTAGCGAATAGCAACGTTTGGCGGCGCTCAGCTCGCTTTGGCAAACAGCATAAAGCTTATACCTATAGGCATAGGTACGAACGCGGCTCGCCATAGGATTTTTGAATGATAGGAACGCAAGTCGTCATTTTACGTACATAAAGGTCGTTAAAAATTAAATTGCGATGTATGTACATACTTGTTTAAAATTTTATAAAGGCATATCACGCCATAATGACTACTGAAAAAGAGTCCATAGAAAGAATCAGAAAACTCGAAGAGTTCAATACTTTTGAAGAATTTGACAAAGTTTGGAAACTTTATCAAGATACAGTGAGACAGGCATTTGTTATCAAAGATGCCCATTTAATACATGGTAAATCTGAAGGAAGTAAAGGTGCCAGTAATAAGGATAAGAAAAAGGATGATAATAATAATAAGAAGGACGTAAATGATGATTGCATGTACAAGGATATTACATATGAATGCATATATGGTAACCAGAGACACCAATTTAAAGAAGACACTGTCAGAAACACAAAGTATGGAATAAATAAAAATATTAATGAATATTCATTTTAAAATTGTAATAATCATGATTTTTATTTGATAAAAATAGGTCTATTAAAAATAAATGTGGAGCATCTTTATACCTTCGACTATCACAGGATTGTAAAAGATTGAAAATTACTATTATAAATTTGGAGCACACTGGACATGAAGGATCCCAGGTACATAAGAATGTTTTCAATTGTTTTATAAATTCTACAATTATGTATTAAGGGTCTTATATACATGTGATATATGCATGCAAGTTTTTTTTTTATTTTGAGTATAAACATTTTTTAATGTTCTGTATATTATGTCCTTTAAGCAATTTTATGATATGCTGCCAAAAAATAGAAAAATTAATAAAGAAGATCGGGAAAAGGTTGAAAATTTGTTGTCGATGGGATGTTCAATCCCCAAAATCCAAGATGAAATATACAATGCAAAGAAAATTCAGTTAACCGCAAAAGATCTACAAAATATTAAACAAAGATTAAA
This sequence comes from Nasonia oneida, assembly GCA_037356405.1. NCBI lineage: Eukaryota > Metazoa > Arthropoda > Insecta > Hymenoptera > Pteromalidae > Nasonia > Nasonia oneida. The sequence goes on from JAZHPH010000064.1 coordinate 695,144, forward strand.
AGATGAAACAGATGATACATTAGATACTGCAACTACAATGTTGAAAAACATCTACAGTCAGTATTTATAATAATTATCTTTAATAGTTTAATAATTATATGTAACTTACAAACTAATACTATACTAATTATATGTACTTACAAACATTTATAAAAAATGTATACATATTTTTTATATAGATGCAGATATAGACTTGATATGGGAAGCAGAAAATAACAGAAAAATTTTTAGAGGACTTTTTTTTAGCACATTGTCAATGCGACAGGCTTTAAAAGCATGGCCTGAAATAGTTTTCATTGATACCACGTATAATTTATTGAAGCGCAAGTTGATCACTTTGATTCTATGTGTGCAGGATTCGATGGGTCTAACCCATATAGTTGGTGTTGCCTTGTTAAGTAATGAACAGGCTGTAACATTAAAAAGTGTATTTAACATTTTCATTCAGAAAAATGTAGAAGCTTGTAAAAAAATTAATTGCTTAATGACTGATAAGATCTCACCGAAAGGAACGTTCTTAAGGAATTGTTTCCTAATGTGGCCATGTACATATGTGAATTTCACGTACTAAACATTTTTTCAAGAACAATAACAATAAGTGATATGAAGATAACCTCTGAAGAGCGAGACGAAGCACTTAACATTTTGGATAAGTTAGCTAAAATCAACTGTGAACAACAATATAGTTATTATTATGAAAAATTGTGTAAAATGCCTAGTGTAATCGTTAACTATTTTAACAAAAATTGGCATGCAAGAAGAATGGGTACATTATTTTTTAAGTGAACACAATCTGGGAAATTATACTAACAATCCGGTTGAATCAACTAATGCAGCAATGAAACGAGAAATCCCCCTAAACAGTACTTTAAAAGTATTCATCAATAATTTTTTCAGTTTTCAACGCAGACGCAATGAAAAAAGGAAAAGTTACATACATGATAGTACATATAAACATCCTACTCACCCACATCAAAAAGGAACACCAATACGACTATCAAAAAGTACTTACTCCATTTGCTTTTAGAAAAGTAGAAACACAGCTTAAGAGAAGAAAGCCAATGACACTTTTAGAGATCAATTAATCACACAAAACCTGCTGGATAAGGTCAGGTTATCGAGTTTTAAATGTCACACTTGATAGTTGTTGTATTGATCACATAGAGGATAAATTGCCTTGCAGGCATATATTTTCTCTGAGAAAGTACTTAGAGTATGCTCTGTTTGATGTACAGTTGTGCCCTACGAGATGGACAAATGTCTACAACTTAGAAAATCAACCAATGATATCAATGAATTCGAAAATAGTCACAAACCTATCTACTACGCTGTCTCCAGATGTTCAATATTCATCTAATAGAGTATCATCAGATAATAGTCATTGGATTCAGTCGCAAGAGCCTAAAACTAAGCATCAAAGATTCAAATTAATGAAGGAACTCACAGGAAGTTTGGCCAATTTAGGATCCATGGTTACAAAAGAGCGATTTCATCAAAGAGCAGATTTGATCAGAACAATAATTGATGCTTGGAGTCAAGATAAAGATATTGAGCTACACTGAGAAAAAAATAAAGTTAGGGTTACTTGATAGCACAAAGTAGCACCAACCGGAGAGTCTCCGGTAGCCACAACCGGAGAGTCCGGTAGCCAGAGCCGGAGTCCAACATAACCTCTAAATGCACCTACGCTGTTTTGCTCGTAAATAGCATTTTGCTTCTAGTTATACTGCATTAATCGATCATATTATCTATTATTGATAAATTTCTAGTTTACGAACAATGTAGATGCGGTAGCACGAGTTCGAAAATTCATCTACTCTGGCCTATGGATTTTGTCCGGTACTGGCTACCGGACTTACTCCGGTTAGGACTACTTGACAATGCTTACTTGAGCAACTCCGGTAGTGGCTACCGGACTCTCCGGTAACCCTAACTTTTTTTTTCTCTCAGTGTAGATCAACTGATTGTAACATCTCTATCGAATTTATCAATATATGAAAAGAATACTTTAGATGAAGATGAAGACATTGATTTTTCCAGTATTACGATGCCAACACCATTAAAGATACGTGGGATACCAAGAAACAAAAGTACACCAACAAGGAACAAAAAGAAATAAATGGTTAATATATCAGATATTTTAGCAAAAGTAATTGTTGCTGGTGCAACAATATTGACAAATGCCTCAAAAGTTCAGAAAATGAGTTGCATCGAGATTTTAAGAGTATTTTAATTGTTGTAGAGTTACTTCTTTTATAATACAGTAGCAAGTAAAAATACCTGCAAAGTGATAAGTATAGTTCCAATGTGCGATGATCTTTCATCATACTTAAAACCTTTCTCTATGCATATCTGCATATCGTATAAATTTAATTTTATATTGTTTTTATTAAGACAGTACCATGTATTAACTGTTTCAATTCAAAATCTTAATGAATGATTTCTGTGTTAACCCCTCATGTATAATATATATCTCTATTACACCTATGCACATAGAACAGCGTCTGCTACAGTCAAAAGTTTCCGCACCTATGCAGTGTACATATAACCTCAATTTTCGCGTACGCTATGTATTACTTTCGCGCGCGCAATATAATTGTTTTTCGCGTACGCTAAATATCTTTTCGCGTACGCGAGTTGAACCTCGGCGAGGTCTTGGTTATTTCGCGTGTGCTAGATATCTATTCGCGTACGCTAAATATCTTTTCGCGTACGCGCTATCGGCCGCGGAGACAGACTCTTTTTTTAAATACAACAATCCAAAGTTTTTATCCCATGCTATCAGTATATCTATATAGGTGCGCAGTGTTCCTCCTTCTTACAAGTTTTGAGAGTATTTTATACTCTAAACAATTTATATCACCATTCTAATGTTTGATACTATGAATTATAAGGTTTTGACATTAGATAACACTGTATAATATCTTAAAAAAGGGATTTTCGAATAAAAATCCTAATACAGCACCACTGCAGCTGGTGAACTACCTTAAGATTCACCATTCAAGCCAATAAGGTTTCAATCAGCTTTTTCCAGCAAGGTATATTAATTTTGAATTCATGCTTTGAAAAGTTAATTTGTTACGTAAAAGACTTGGCAATATTCAAATTCAAGCTTTTATCAGTTTCAGGTACAGAGGAATACATAGATTATAAAATATAGGCACATTCTAGATACAACCACACGTGCAAGTACGCTGTAATGGTATACAATAATTTTTTGGGACAGTGCAAGCAAATAGTGTGCACCATTCATGGTTTATGGTAGATGGTAAACTGTAGATTACTACAGGTTAATGCAAAAATAACCTGCTAACCCAATACAACCTTTGAGGATTATTTTAATTGGTTTTGTTACTGTGTTGCCCAACAGAAAAAGCCAAGAAAAAGTGAAGGGTTGCAAAAGTCCCTTCAGGTATCATCTTTATTTGGTATAAGTGATAAAAGTTGGTACATATCAAGTTATGGCATCTACACAATACCCCTGTTGAGAAGAAATACATGTAAATTTATGTACCACTGCAGTTTATGATTTCAAACACTTTGAAATAAAAATATTTTTTTTAGACTTTTTTTGTCTTTATATATTTAACTATTTATACATCTGGTTCACATTAATCGAAGAATCATGCGGATAGTAACACCAAAAATATATATTATGTTTATATTACCCAATGTTTTACTTTAATATGTTTAAATAACGTATATCAATATGAAGTAAATATATGACCTATGTTTGATATTACTATCCGCATAATACTTCAGTTAATGCGCACCAAATGTATAAAAAGTTAAATTTATAACACTGTGTGGCTTAAACCTATGTTTAAGACATGCTTACCTGTGGCATAAGTAGTACTTTCTGGCGCCGTGCCAGAAAGAACTGCTTACCTCACGGATGAGCGTGTCCTGGCAGATTTAAGGCAAGCACTGTTATAAAATATTGTAAGATACGCGTGTCTTCAGTTACATTTTCCGGCACAGCGTAAGTGCCCTATCTACGCTTCGACGTTTAACTCGCCATGCCAAAAAATGTAATAAAGTGTAATAAAATATAAGAAAATGTAACAAATCGTACCATTTTGTACTTTTTTGTTGGATTTCGGACCTTTTTTATGTTTTATTACAGTTTGCTAGATTTTATTACATTTTGTTATGTTTTATTACAATTTATTATAAATCCATTGATCCAGGATTTCATGGGGGTCTCTTCTTTGAAACGACAAATGTAACAATACGTAAAAAAGTATAACAAAATGTAAAAAATTGTAAGCGTAATATTATATAAGAAAATGGCGACTTTTTTATTTTCTTACTTCTGCTTACATCCTTTTACGTTTTTTTACAATATCTTATGCATTGTTACATTATATTATAAAATTAATAATTAAAAAAATTTATTGACTATATTAGGCGGTAAAATAACATGTAATAAAATGTAAGAAAAAGTTAATAAATCTGAAAATGTAAGAAAGTGTACAAAAACGTATGAGAAAAACGGTCTGAAATTCAACAAAAAGGTACAGTTTCTTACATTTTCTTACATTTTTGTATGTTTTATTACAATTTATTACATTTCTTTTTTCCACTAGGGTATTTACTGATGATGGTTGTCCCCCAAAAAAAGGAGCATATAAATGTCATAATCATTATAACAAGTTTTTTTAGTATTTTATAGCTCAGTGTGGCTAAAATCCTCTGTTAAGTCACGCCTATCTGTGACTAAAGTAGTCCTTTTTTGCACCGTGTTTATTACACTCGCTACACTTGTGCGCTAACCTCATGGTGCAAATAAGGAATACTTTAGTCACGAATAGGCGAGACTTGCAGATTTTAGCAGTCTGTGCTATAAAATTTTATACGAAACTCTTGACTTAAATGGTTCTTTTTTACACGGCGCAGTTAGCACCCGAGCATAGCGAGGGAGTTTGAGGGAAAGTGTGATATTTTCTATTGATTGAAGTATTTTTGGTGCATGCACAAACTATTGATAATTTCTTGATCCTGACCATTGTAAACAAATCTGAATAATTAATCTTTGTGAATATTAATTTAGGAAGTGTCTGGGTATGACCTATTGAGTACTGTCTAGATTTGATGGTAGACAGTGGACAGTGAAGGGTACACAGATTAACAGCTGCAGGAAATGTAAGGCTAGTTTAACCAGTACTCCGGCAGTTTTAGCCTGGGTGGCCAAGCAAATTGTTTTACATTAAGTCTGCCTGAGCTACTCCAGCAGTTTTAGCATGGCAGATAAAGTGAATCTTTGTAAACTTGAAGGGACAATCAACAAATTTGCCTTAAGGTCTGATTTAAGCTGGCTTTTACATACCTATGTGTTACACATCTTCATGATACAATATGATATGATATGAAAATAACAAATTTTTTTTGCGCAGGCAAGATTTAATCTGTTGATCCCAGGATCTTAAGGCATGCACTCTGCCACTGAGCCAACGCCGCATGCGTTTGCTAAAGTGGTATAGAAGGCCAAATGACTGATGAGAGGGGACAAGCAGATATTACTGAAAACTCTGTCAGTTTCTGCCAGAGTCCACGGTTATACCAGCGGTCAATGCTTAAAGTGATGCACACTCTAGTATTCACCGCTGTTCCAACCTTACATTTCTTTCAGTGTGGTTGACAATTACCCAACAACGTTCCGTGGCACTGCAAAATGGGATGTTTCAATAGTCATTACACACAACCACCGTAACCGTTTAACCCGATAACCAACTTAACACGAATCATTTTTGTTTGTGTGGTACCTAGACAGTACTATTGATTTAAGATTATAACTGCAATAATACTACCGTTGGTGGTGGTCTTTGACTTGGCTGAGGATAAACTGGTGGCACAACAGATGGTCTTTGAATGGGCCATGGCTGTTGATAAGTTTCATGTCCAATAGAAGGATAACTTGTATGAAATCGATGAACTGGGCTAGATGCTTGTAGTAACTGATTTAAAGTTGGTGTTGGTCCAGTTGTTTGGGATAAGTTTTGGCCAGATAAAAATCGTGTTTGATTGGAAAAAGGAACTGGGCCAGTAGTATGGCTATGTCGTGTTTCCATTTTAGAAGCAGTATAGCTTTCGTCAACATCATTTTGATGAGATTTTTCAGGTTCATTATGCAACTGCTTGCTATATGTCTCTAATTGTTTAGTAGTTGAAAAATCAGATGTTGATTTGGTGGGATATTCAGTTCCAGTTTGCTTACTAATACTATATTCATTGGATACAGATTTATTGACATATTCATCAGTATATTCTGAACGGATTTGGACAGATGTAAATGCATGAGATGTGTGTGATATGTCGTGAGATTCAGTTTTAATTGTAGATTCTTGCATAGAATTCTGATGAAGATCACGAGGTGATTTTACTTCACTGGCTGAGTGACTAACGTCTTCCGGGCGATATTGACTCATATCGACTTTCAAATAAAGAATTGCATTTTTTAAAGGAAAAAGGAATAAGCACAATATCAATAAATTAATCAAAACAATAAAAATCGATTTAAAATTCACTTTTACTTAATACTAATACTAGAATTGCTTCAAAATGCTTTGATATTGAAATGCATTAAAAAAAATTCGTTTAATTTAATAACATAACATTATTGTTATCTTTTAGCTTATGTTGTAGCCATGTTGGATTGCTTTCCGTTTAAGTAGCCGTAGTTGCAGTCTGCAGCCTGCCGCCTGCGCTCTGCATGCAGGGAGCTGGACTGCAGAGAAGACTGAACGCAATGTATAAACTTTGTTCCGCCACTCAAGCTGAAAAAAGCTTTTCGAGCATTCAGCAGGTGGCGCTACTGATGTGAGCATCCGACTATCAAGGGGCGCGACAGTGCCGCGCTGGCAAGAAAAAGTACGAAGTACGATTTGTCGACGGCGTAACCCTATATACTTTGAAATTGGAATTTCTTAACCTTAAAAAAAATCACGAGACCATTTAAATCATTACTATTGCGCGTATGCGCAATCTGTTGTTATCTACTTGAATATATTAACCTAATCTTTCATGATTAAAAAGATTCATCCAAAAATATTAAGTTATTAAGTTAATATTGCAAGTTGAAAATTTGCTCGGTATATTTCTTTTCGTTCAGTTTCCATCCTCTCCCGATTTTTTTCGTCTCCTCCGGTCACGTGACTTCCGGTGAGTATTATATTAGGTATTATCAGAGATTAGAGGAGAGATTGCCGATAAGCATGGGCGAAAGCGTGCCGTGCGATATACAGTTGTAAGCTAGCGCCGCCCTGCGGTTTTCGCTCCGAACTATACGCATCTAGAAGCAGCGGAGAAGTAGGGACGGCCGTACGCAACTAGCTTCCCCATCAGCAGCAGCGGCGAAGAGGGAAGTAGAGAGTACACAATCACATCGCGGCGCGGCAGAGCATATAGGAGAAATAGCATAAGCGTCAGTAACTGTCAAGGATTCGGGCTTACGCCGTGAATATGATCCATAAACAATTAACTCTAAGCCCTTAATGTCAGTGGCCATGATCGTCTTTATGAAATCAACCTTCATAATTAAAATCTTCAATTTTTTAGACGGATTATGGTTAAACCGACACAAACACGTTAAGCTTAAGTTTAAACAAAGCTAAATTAAACTAACAAGCCACCCCAGCCTCCCGATAAACATATGCTACTTTCAGTTTTCATACACCATCGACAATCGTGGCGGCGCGGTCTACGTTGTTGCTTGGTATTTATATGCACTCAAGTTCGTGTCCTAGGTTCGGCAAACTTTTTCTTTTTTTTATTTGCTTATAAAATGTTTATAATGCGTAAAAACAATAAGAATAGTATATTTCGATACAAGTGCGCAAAAGTTGATTCTATACGAATGGCATTTTTGTCGCCCGAGCAAAGTGAGGGTGACAATCTCACGAGTTTAGAATCAACTTTTGCGCACGTGTATCGAACGTTATTTTTTGATACAGGGAGCGGTAACGAAAAAATACAATTTTAAATAAATTTACATTATTTTATCAGTACGATAACGTTTTCACAATTACATTAAAACGAAAAAATTAAGTTTAAGCTTAAACAAAATTAAATTAAACTAAAAAGCCACCCCAGCCTCCCGATAAACATATGCTACTTTCAGTTTTTCTTCATCAACGATGATTGTGGCGGCGCGGTCTACGTTGTTGCTTGGTATTCTTATGCACTCGGGTTCGAGTCCGAGTCTCAGCGAATCTTTTTTTTTCTACTTGCTGATAAAATATACTGTATACAATAATAACGCAATATGCCATTCTGCTTCTGCAATTATATTTCAATTTAGGTAAGTATACAGTGGGCCTGCAATAAATATAGGTATAATTTACTTAATCGTTTATGAAAAAAAGTATACAATGAAACTTCTTGAATTTTAGGAATACAAATTAATAATTTTTTTTACTATCAATGCAATTAATAAAACGTTCTAATAAGAAAATTTAAATTTATTTAAAATTGTATTTTTGCTTTACGTAAAAAACTATAAATAATGGTAGTTATACATTGCAGATCCCCTCTGTACCGTATACTTACCTAAATTGAAATATAATTGCAGAAGTAGAATGGCATATTGCGTTATTATTGTATACTATATATTTTATCATCAAGTAGAAAAAAAAATTGCTGAGACTTGGACTCGAACCTGAGTGCATAAGAATAGCAAGCAACAACGTAGACCGCGCCGCCACGATCGTCGTTGGCATATGAAAACTGAAAGTAGCATATGTTTATCGGGAGGCTGGGGTGGCTTATTAGTTTAATTTAGCTTTGTTTAAGCTTAAGCTTAACTTGTTTGTGTCGGTTTAACCATAATCCCTCTAAAAAATTAAAGTTCTCAATCATGAGTTTTAGATTCTAATTTTTTTACACTTATGTTGTTGTTTAAACATTCTTTTTAGTCCAATAATATGCCCGAATAGTTATTTGGCGTTGGTTGAAACTACCGCGAGGTGTGGATGCGCAAATTCGACAGTCGCCGTTTCTCACTTTTCCTCCGCCGCGTCAGGGGCGGTGGACCTAAGAATATATAGCGCCTCTCCCTTCTCCTCCACTGCCGCTGGATGCGTATACTTCCCCTACGCTCCTTTTCTAGATGCGTATAGTTCGATGGCAGGCCGCAAGTGGCGTCATGATCGAATTCGCCACACATTTTTAACACGGCATCGGCAATCTCTCCTCTAATCTCTGGTATTATACACCAGTGGTTAAAGTGGTTCATCTACTTGACCGACATTCGTCTGCTACTCGGCGATACACGCGATTAAATGCATATAATAATGCTATACGATTATATGCGCGATGCGATCAATGTCTAAAGCTAATTATAATCGTAAAGCTAAATATAATAGTATCTTATTGTCTATCGAATAGATCAAGATTTCATGAAGTGCAATGTAAGGAGGATATGCTTTGTAAAAGATGTGAAATCTCCCAAAAAAACTTTTTTCAAAAGTGAAAACCATGGCAAGAAAAAGACTAATAAACGTAGTGAAATCTATAAATATTAAAATGTCAAGTAAATGTTTTTTGCTATACGCATTGAGATATAAAATTAAAGTTAAAATTAGTTTTCCCAAAAAATGATATCTTAATGCGTATAGCAAAAAACATTTACTTGACATTTTAATATTTATAGATTTCACTACGTTTATTAGTCTTTTTCTTGCCATGGTTTTCACTTTTGAAAAAAGTTTTTTTGGGAGATTATATATACACGAAAAAAAGTAAGCAGCAGCGGCGGCGCTGCTCGCAGCAGAGGTCCAGGCGCGCTGCCGCGCACGGCGGGGAGAGGCCGCGGCGCAATCTTATTTCCTTTGTCGAGCAGCGCGCACGAAGCTACCAGGCACGTGTTTCCCGCTTAAAAATATCTAATGAGATCTCACATGAGATCTCATCTAGCATTGGTTTTATTTTACAAATAAAAATAATAAAAAGGTTACGGATTATAGATTTATCTACATGAATATAAAAGCAAAATACTAGTGGTTATTCCAGCTAAAAATATCTTGAAAAAAGTAAATAATAATAATATATCTTTATTTCAGCCTTATAGGCCCAGAAATGGACTTGGTTATTACAATAGTTTTTACTCATTCCTCAAACTTCCATACTAATATCACAAAATAAATAAATAAATATTAACGCTTTTTTACGCATTTTACGCTTTTATCCTACTTCACTACTTATCAATTTGCATTAAATATACACTAATACGTTTGTACATTTTTACATTTTTACATCTTTATCTTCCCCTATCATATCCTATACCTATGTTTACTCTACATCCTATTTATTTTATGACGTTATTATTTTCAACATGTTTTACTTATAAATACTTATACTCTTAAATACTTCAAAATTGATGAAAGAGTAGTACGGAAAATGGGGGCTAACGCCAAAGAAATATTGTTTTTTAATTATTTTTGGTTTATTAAATTATTAAAAATTATTAATTTCTTGGGCATTAGCCCCCATTTTCTGTTACCCGGATGGTAGAACCTATATAGGCAACCATTTGATCAATTTTGAAGTATTTAAGAGTATAAGTATTTAGAAGTACAACATGTTGAAAATAATAACGTCATAAAATAACGTCATTTTTCGTTCCAATTCCTTATAGAATATAACGGCATTTCATAACGTCATTTGATGACGTTACTGTATGACGTCATTATTCTCGATAGGGTACCTATAATACATAATACTGTCAGATTGTGGGTACGCACTCCACCTAAATGAGGTAGTTGCAAAGTTTCTACTTATTCAGCGAGGGTTGCCTTATTAATACTATTAATACTATTATTTAAACTATTTTTATACATTTCTTTCTCTTTTACTTATTTCGTTGTACAATTTTCTCAGATATTTCACAGCCTTACTGTTACCGTATTAGATGTACAATTCCCCTATAACGAATATCCTATCTATATTATTTCCATCCAATATTAAATTTGCTTCCACACAGTCTGTCAGCAAGTATTCGACCGTCTCTTTCACATTATTACATAACCTGCATACTAAATCATTTTCATTCATCCAATATTTATTCACTCTATCAAATTTACCGCGTCTTAGTTTTGCTACAACCTCTATATCTATCCTTTTTTCCTGTCCTGTAAGATACTTTGGCAGACCATTAATCACTAACTCTTTATACATTTTATTGTATTTAGACTCTCTTATTTTACTATCTATGATCTGATTTTCTATATCTTTATCTCTTCTTTCTACCTCTTCCAAATCTCTAAACCCTTTTCTTTTCTGATTTCTATTTCTCGCTCACTAAGCCCTAACCTATTAAAATATTGTTTCCTTTCCTGATCGAAAAGGCCTTGAATCCCACCCTCTTTTTTCTCTATCCAGCACATCTTAACTAGCCTATCCTCCCCTAACATGCTTACCTTTAGATCCCATTTTAATGCTTTCCTACCCTAATTAATTTTTAGCTTACAACTGTTTGTTTCCTTCCTTATAATATACCACGGAGTGCATAAGTCTAGTCTCAAAACCCATCTATAAGATACTTGATTTGTATTTTTTCCAACTCAACCCTTTCTTTCCATCCCCATATCTCACATCCATATTCCATAACACTCCTTACTTAATAATTAAAAAGCATTTTCCTCCTTTTAAAATCGTTTTTGCACTTTCTTTCTCCCAACCCCCAGGTCTTTTTGGCCGCAACCACACCTTTCTTTTCTAATTCCTTCAGATGATTTTTACTATTGCCCTCCCTATTAAATGTAAAACCTAGATACTTAAATGATTTGAACTCTTCCAATTCCTTCCCCTCCCAATACCATTTCTCTTTTTTACTGTTCCTTCTCCTATTGGAAACTAAGACCTTGGCTTTTTCCTCGCTGAGAATCAAGTTCCTACTATTCAGAAATCTCATATGAGATCTCATATAATATTTTTACGCGGGTTGGGGGTTTTCGAGGTCGCTGAACACGAATATGGTGACGGCGACGGTCTCCGAGGTACCTGGTGCCCAGGGTGGACAGTATCAACGTTGTTTCCTAGAATTATTTTAAGTAAAACACCATATCCATGTTCAGTGGCCCGAGAAATCCCTGAGTAACGTATTTGACTTAATTACAATCAAATTTCCGCAAAACTCCAGGAGACGACGTTGATACTATCCACCCTGGATACAGAGTACCCCCGGGAACGTAGCCTTTACAATATACGTGTTCTACGATCTCAAAACCCCCAAATAACAAGTTTCGACGAAATATGTTGTTAAATTTCCGTAAAACTTTAGGAGACTACGTTAATACCTGCCACCCAGGACGCCAGGTACCTCGCGGAGTGTTGCCGCCACGATATTCGTGTTTTGGGACCGCAAAAACCCCTGAGTCACTAGTTTTGTCTTATTATGTTTTCAATTCTCACAAAAATCCAGGAGACGACGTAATACTCTGTCCACCCTGGGCACTAGGTAGCTCGGGGAGCGTTACCGTCACGATAGTCCTGTTCTGGGACCTCGAAAACCCCCGATTAACGAGTTTCGACAAATCATGTTATAAATTTTCTGTAAAATTCTCGGAGAGGACATTCATACGGTCTACCCTGGGCACCAGGTACCTCGGAGGCCGTCGCCGTCGCCATATTCGTGTTCAGCGACCTCGAAAACTCTCAACTAATGAGTTTCTAGTTGCTAAGTTACAATTTTCCGTAAAACTCTCGGAGACGACGTTCATACGGTCTAAAAAACCGCATTACGATCCGTCTAACTGCTCAAAAAATCGAGTCAGCGGGATCAGATCCAGGCATAGCGGAAACGCACGTCTACGAGTTCCAACATGGAAATGAGGCACGCAATGGCTTGCGTTCTAATAACGCCGAGAATATTAGAACTCGTGCATTTCCAGTTGAAATTATATTAATACCAATTTCTTACTTCAACACTACAATTTTCTCTGAGCTTATAAACCTCGAATAATGCGCTGCGTTATTTCGAAATCTGTAATATAAAAATACAATTTAATTTATTGTTTTGTCTCCGAGGATTTAGAAGTTGTAGCATTTTAAAATTTCTTTCCGTGTAGGACTACAGTAGTACACAGCCTTGTATAACTCCTTTCACTGTCCATAAATCATCAGACAGATCCTTACCTATTTTAACTCTTGCTTTAGTTTCTTCGTACAATTCTTTAATTATTTCTACTAAATGTTTACTAATACCCAGATTTTCCATAATTTCCCACAGTTTATCNCTCGAAAACCTCCGAGTAACGAGTTTCGACAAATCATGTTATTAATTTTCTGTAAAATTCTCGGAAACGACGTTCATACGTTCTACCCTGGGCACCAGGTACCTCGGAGGCCGTCGCCGTCGCCATATTCGTGTTCAGCGACCTCGAAAACTCTCAACTAATGAGTTTCTAGTTGCTAAGTTACAATTTTCCGTAAAACTCTCGGAGACGACGTTCATACGGTCTAAAAAACCGCATTACGATCCGTCTAACTGCTCAAAAAATCGAGTCAGCGGGATCAGATCCAGGCATAGCGGAAACGCACGTCTACGAGTTCCAACATGGAAATGAGGCACGCAATGGCTTGCGTTCTAATAACGCCGAGAATATTAGAACTCGTGCATTTCCAGTTGAAATTATATTAATACCAATTTCTTACTTCAACACTACAATTTTCTCTGAGCTTATAAACCTCGAATAATGCGCTGCGTTATTTCGAAATCTGTAATATAAAAATACAATTTAATTTATTGTTTTGTCTCCGAGGATTTAGAAGTTGTAGCATTTTAAAATTTCTTTCCGTGTAGGACTACAGTAGTACACAGCCTTGTATAACTCCTTTCACTGTCCATAAATCATCAGACAGATCCTTACCTATTTTAACTCTTGCTTTAGTTTCTTCGTACAATTCTTTAATTATTTCTACTAAATGTTTACTAATACCCAGATTTTCCATAATTTCCCACAGTTTATCCCTATCTATTGTATCGAACGCCACTTTTAAGTCCACGAACACAGTGTATAACCTTTTACTAATCTTCTTTGCTCTTTGCACTAGGTGATTCAAAATGTGAACATTATCCATCGTTGATATACCTTTCCTAAATTCGGCCTGACCTTCAGGGAGCAACTTCTTTTCTTCGACCTTTTCCACCAATCTTTTTCTTATAACTTCCGTTTATAATTTGTAAACCGTTGACATAAGTGTGATACCCCTATAATTCTTTGTTCCGGGTTCCTCTTCTTGTGTATCGGTGCGATCAGACCTAGTTTTCATTCTTCTGGAATACCATGTCCACTCCAAACTTTGCCTAGAATGCAGATCAGTTTCTCCACTAAATCTTGACCACCATAAATCCAAGCTTCATTCGTAATACCGTCTGCACCCGGTGCTTTCCTCTTCTTTAACCTTGTCCACGCTCCTTTGATTTCTCTCGCTGTAATTTCTTCTTTGACTTTTTCATCTTCTTCTAAACAAACCTGCCTTTTTTGTCCACTCCTTCTGTTGACCGAGCCGTCCAATAAGTTCACAAAGTGTTTTTTCTATTCTTCCAAACTTATATTATTTTGAATTTAATCTTCTCTTCCTCGAGTTATTAAGGTATTTCCATACATAGTATCATTTTTAATCTGCTTCAACTGTTCTTTCTCATATTCTTTCCACTCTATTTCTTTTCTCTTACAAAGTTTTCTCAATTCTCCTTTTTCACTTAAATATCTTCTCTTGTTTTCAAGTCCTTTTTTCCACATCCTATAAACTTTAACAAGCTTCCTCTTTTTATTTGAGCACTCTTTATCCCACCACCTTTTGCTGCCTAGTTCCCATTTTTTAACTTTTATTTCCTTTCTTATCACCGCTTGATTAACTATTCTCTTGACATACTCACATCTTTCTTCCGTCGAGTCCTCTTCCCTATCTATTCCTCCTAATTCGCTGGTTCTACTTTTAAAAACTTCAATTGCCTCTTCATCCCATGATATAACTAGTTTTTTCTTAACCTCTTCCTTTACCCCTTCTTGTGTCCCTGAATCTGTAAAGGTCTCTCCCTTTCCGTAATCATCTTCAAGTTGTGACAGTGCACACGCACGCACAGCACGAAAGCAGCGTGCGCACAGCACATACAAGCACGTAAGCGGTGCTTACGCACACACATACACTACACGACACGCGCCTACAAGACGCATGCCGAGGCGACAGGAGTCGCCCGCGAAGCATAAACATAGGGTAAGCGAGGAAGGTGCGAGAGAAAGAGACAGAGAGAAAGTATAGCGCGACACGAGAGTCAGCGCTATACCCGAAACGGCGCCTAGTCGCAGAGCGAACAGACATCAGCTCATCCCGAAGGGCCAGGAGAGGGGAGCCGAAATACCATGCAGCGAAACCGAGCCTGGTCACTTTTCCGGTAGCTGCGATAGCAGCAAGAAGTGCCCGGCGATCTCGACGAGGCGAGTAGCGCACGGAGCGGGACTCTGCGCACAATTTGGAACGCCAGAAATATTTGTATCAAATAACGGCCGCGAGTTCTTTAACAAAACAATGAAAAACTTTGTAGAAGAAATTCTATCTTTCACAAGAAAACACCGGCGTATTACCCGCAAAGCAATCCGACAGAACGAGTAAACCGCGATTTGAAAACACGCATTTCAGCATACATAACGAATAATCAGAAAGAATGGGATAAATTCATCCCGCAATTTTAATTTGCCCATAACACCAACGTACACAGTACGACGGGAATGACTCCCGCATTTTTAGTCTTCGACCGAGATCTACAACCACCAAAATTATGGCGACGGCTAGCAGAAGCGCAATCCGAACCAAATCCCGGAAAATCGAACTCGATAACTCGTGACGACACCGAAAACAGCGACAATTATACAGACGATTCCGATAGCTCGAGTTTACGTTCCGACGGATCCACGCGCAAGCACAACACGAGAAACCGCGCAAAAAAATTAGAAAAAGCGGAAATAAAACGGCTAAACGCGACAGAAAATAATTCGAACAAGGATACGACACATAAAAGCAGTAAGTCATCCAGCAGCAAACCCGAAAACAACCACTATAAGATTCAAAAATATGAAAGAAAAAATTAAACGAATGGTCTGAGAGAATGAAAAATTTAAAACACGTACACGACAACGCGCAAGTACAAATCGAAAAAGAGAAAAGTAGGCAAGAAAACCACTACAACAAAAATAAGCGTAAACATATTTTCGAAATCGGTCAGCTAGTCTGGAAAAAGAATAAAATTTTATCATCCGCACAAAAAGATATCAGCGCGAAATTAGCAAAGCCGTACGTCGGCCCACATGTAATTAGCAAAAGAATAGGCGAAAACGCTTACGTACTCCAAGACACCGACGGAAAAATACTAAGTAGCTCATGCCACGCAAAGGAGCTCAAAGAGTACGCGAGCGAAGAAAAGCCCGAAGAAAATTCAAAAAAGCCCGAAAAGAAATCAAAAGAAAAGCCCCAAGAGAACGCTAAGAAAATCGGCAACGCCGCGTCCACCGAAAAACCCAAACGCAGCTCTCCGCCTGTCCCCACCACCCAGCACAGTTTGGCAATACGTGCGAACGCCAGCTACACAAGGTGACAGTCCTGCAGTGCACAAAGAAAGAAAGCAATAGGGCAGAGAAATTTCCCCTCCTCCATCCACTTAGCCAGCTCATAACAGCCACACGTGTCAACACTAGTCAAGCGTCCGCACAGTTCGACAGTCGAAACAAGAGAGTACACACGCAAGAAAAATGAGCAACACCAGCTCGAGCGAGTCATCAAGCGACGGCGAAATCGACACCAGAGTTTTGAAGAAGCTACTGCACAAGCTGATCAGCAAGCTCAGCAAGAAAAAGTCCGACAGAAAAAGCCGCAAGGACAGCAGTGCAAGTGGGGAAAGCATCAGTGACAAAGTGTCGACAAAGCCCTCACCTGAGAGTGTACCTTGAACTACGCGCTAACCAACAACAGTTTCTCGCAGAGCAAGAGCACAGACGAAGCCTGGAAAATAAAAATCGGCTAAGTGAAGCCGAAAGACAAAAAAGCCGAGAAGAAGCCGAAATCCAACTAGAACAAAGGCGAGGTCGGCACAGGCGTGCATACGCAGACGCCGCAGCCCGTCAATGGCTTAAAGAGAAGCAGCGTACACTCGATGAAGACGAAGCTCGATTGCTATACAGAGCCAAGGCATACCCTACTGAAAAAAATCAGATAACAATCAACTGATAATCAGCTGATAATCAGCTGATAATCAACTGATAATCATGCCAAAACGTCAGCTGATTATCAGGTGATTTCAGCTCAGTATTTGTAATAAAGCTGATAGTTATAAATATGTGTTTATGTGAGATGAAATGTTAATGATAATCAGGTGATAATCATTCAAAATTTGTAACCTTTTATATATTTATTATAATTGTTTAAAATAAGTAAAATTTATAAATTTCACATAATGAGGGCTATTACTGGTATTACCATCAGGATAACACGAAAGCTCTGGCTGTGAGCTCCAAAATTTTTATTTTGTAATACTTCAAAAAAATTTTATTCGAATTAAATGATTAAAAAACAAAAATATTGGAGCTCACAGCCAGAGTATTCGTGTTATCATCCTAATGGCAACACCAGTACTGATCCTCATTATGTGAAATTTATAAATTTTACTTATTTTAAACAATTATAATAAATATATTAAAGATTAAAAATTTCGAATGATTATCACCTGATTATCATTAACATTTTATCTCATATAAACGCATATTTATAACTATCAACTTTAATAAAAATATTGAGCTGAAATCACCTGATAATCAGCTGACGTTTTGGCACGATTATCAACTGATTATCAGCTGATTATCAGCTGATTATCAGCTGATTATCGATTGATTGTCATCTGATTTTTTTCAGTAGAGTACGAACAAAAGTCGAACACGTCACAAAGACTGGCTGCAATACTCGTCGCCCGCGAAGACTTGAAGCCTGGCATCGAACGACAAGTCCAAGAAGAAAGAAAAATAGAAAGAAAGCGTGAAAAAGAGGAGGAAAGACAGCTAATCGAGAAAAAGAATTGAAGGAAACACCTCCACCGGAAAAGCACGCAAGCCAGTCAGGCCACGCCAATCCAAGACAAAGATTTCAAGTAGGAACGCACCGATCGACTCGTCAACCCGAATCCTTCGACTATCCAGAGTATCGAATCAGCTGGAACGGACAGCGTAGCCAGCAGCAGCGGCGTAAAACCCACAGGAGCACGCCCAAAGACAACAGCCCGTTGGTCAAACCATTCTCCCGACCCAACAGCACATTACTTCAGCAACAAAACATCGTTAAAAGCGAAACGCTTTGCTTTTCACATAAGGCACTCGCCGATATTTAAAGGTTCGCTGATGAACACACATAGACACACATAAACAAACAAAGTATGCAGATAGTCAAATATTGTTGATAAATTCATTAAACTGTAATGGGGTAAGACTTGACGATGAGAGGAAACATCGTCTTTTTTCCTGTTCTAATTACCGGTTGTGTTATCGGATGGTATTGTCAATATACTGACCATGCTTTATAGAAGAAATATTCTTATGAAACAGATTAATTTTTCAGATTCGTCAATTGCATAATCTAAATAAAACTAATAAGTTTAATTCGAATACTTTTATTGATCTGCTGCAGCAAAAAATAATGTTGAATTTTAATGACCATTGATTTGTGTATAAAACATTTTAGGGATTGTAATGATGCCCTGTTAAAAATATTCACACCAAATTTTACATCAAATTTCATCTAATAATTTAGAACTTTTACGTGTACAATTTTACATAAATCAATTAAATTGTAAAACTTTACGTATAATTTTAAATAAAGTTGTACTTAAAGATCAGTATATAAAATTTTGTGTGAAATATTACGTAAAGTTTTACAATTTTATTCGTGCATGTGAAATTTAATATCTAATAGTTTAAAATCTTTACAGAAAATTTTATGTAAAATTTGATGTAAATATTTTTGACAGGAATAAAAACATATAATAGTACATTACACAACTAGCGGCGAAAGTTGGCTTTTTCAAGCGATGATGATTGAGCACAAGTGGGAGTCAAAGGCGCCGCAGGCGCCCGAGACGGACACAAGGGGTCAATCATCATCCGAGTCTGAAAAAGCCAATTCGCCCCTTGTTGTGTACCGTATTTTTTATAATCAGGGCCTCGATAGCGCTCTTTTTAGCCGGCCTAAAAAAGCAGAAGTTTGAAAATTTTAAAACTTTTGAAAATTTTGAAAATTTTGGAGGCGAAAGTGCTGTATACTTTCACTCCCGGGGCGGAAGTGCTCACTTTCGCCTTAAGATATATGTATATGTGTGTGTTTGGGTGTGATTATTTATACATATACACACAAAAACACTAAAAAGGCCTTTCACCCAGGCTTGACAAACTCGACTATCGCTCCACTTTTTCGTAGGCGGAAAGCGCGTTTTCGATGCACGTGTTATGAAAAATTTGTAAGTTAATAATACGATTAGAAAATAATAATCAACGGGACCTTTTTCGTAATAGCATTATTCCAGCGAAGGAAACAGACTAAACTATTCCTGATAAATGCTGCACTACGGGATAAACTTATTTAACATGGTGGGTCAGTATTTATTTGTTTCTGTTCCTTTTTGCGTGTAACGGGCCTAATCTTCCGTCACGACAGTGGCAACACTTCCATCTGTCTAGCAGCCACGCCTATACCGGAGCCGGAATGACAGTTCGACACTGCAACGTACGACAGACCCGCCATCTACAGGCCATCTAAGGCCTACAGTTTGAGACTTGTTGAACGACGACAGCGCCACTGTGTGCTCTCTCTGGGTGCGTTCACAGTGAGGAGTTTAATCGGGTTAAAATAAAATATAAATTAAATGATAAAAATAAACATAACGTTATACTATGTATATACCCATAGAAAATAATTGTACCCGTTAAGTATCCGGTTAACTTGAGATAGTCAATTTTATTCGAGTATCTATATAAGTATAAGTAATATTCGCCAAAGATTATTTGAGGTTAGCCCGCGTCTTAAAACAGGTTCTTCCAAGTCCCGAGATTCACCTCAGGTGATATCGTAATTATCCGATGCGCCCTGATGCGTGATTGCGGTCTACATAGGTGACACCGCGGTAAGACCCAGTGTTACCGGGGTCTATTGCGATTTCCCTAGATGTGACCGAGTGTGACGGAGGCCTGTGCCCAGGTAAACTTAGGGACACTGAGTATATCCTCTTTCTATTGTTGTGCGCGATTTCGATATATAGCGGCAGTAGGTGTGCGTGCAGGCACTCACTCACGTGCTCTCGTCTATACTCTCGGTTGTCGTCTATGCCACGCCAGTACATTGCGGCTTGCGGGCATCTATCAGCTGGTGACCGGCTCTGATACGATGTGTTTAGTTTGCTGTTTGCTTTTTTTTTGTTTCGGAGCGGTCTGTCGGACTTTGTTCACCGCGACGTGATACGCGCAGTGCAGCATGGCAGTGACGACGACATGCATGCACGAATGTCGTTGTGAGCGAGTAGAAGGCTGTCACTTGCGGATCGGTAGTTCCTGGTTTCTTGATTCAGTGACAAGGTGTAAAAAAGTACTTAAGTGCATTGACAGTGATGATAAATAGTAGCGATGAGTAATCACAGTCGAACCGTCAATGAGTTTGGCAAATTGTAATATAAAACAATTTGTACACTTTGAAGAAACCTCACTTTTCCTTTTTGAGGTTATCCCTTGTTTTTTTATGCAGTCTGGATGAAACTTCACCATTGTTCATGATCCGCAACAGGTATTTTTCTCTTGTTTAGTGTTGCTTTTCTCTCTGACAATGCAATAATGTGAAAGTGATCCAGGATCTGGGTCGAAGCTATGTAATAGTGCTCGTTAGCGTTTATAGATAATTTTATCTCTCTGGTATGAAGCTGCAGAAGCTAAACCTGAAGCTGGAGTTGTTGCATCACGTGGTCATTCAGATTGCCATGTGCGAATACTTTAACTGCTTTAGTGCTACCACTATTGGTCGTCCAGGGATTAGTAGTGCTGCTGGTTTTCTAAGGTCCATACTATAGCTGACCGTCTACGACCTGCTGCAGGTGATCAACCATTAATAATGTTGATTAAATGGTGCTTAGACTTGTAAGGTTTTATCGTTTTTTATCTAGACTTTATGAATAAGTCATGAGGTGTGCAAACGCCCATTTATTTATTATTAAACCACAAAAAAGTATTTACAGAGTATTTACAGTTAAATTACATCTGTAAAAACCTGCAGAGGTACACGTAGGTACCTGTAGGCAGGTCTGGTATATTACAATAATACATAAAAATAAAAAACTTGATAACCTTAAAGCTAAAAACCTTACAAGAGTATTATAACGACGAAATATGTACTTAGTTACATGGTCAATAGACCGTGCTCCCAAGTAAGGCCACCAGTTAAATAAAGCCATTACACGGTGAATACAGTATTGTATTTGAGAGAATTCAAAAGATAATCGACAAAAGTAACAAAATTATGAGTAGTTTGAGAGTATCCAATTTTTTAGTTTATTCTTTTGCCAATTATTTTCAATATTAACAGTTTTTAGATCATTCGGGAGATCATTGAATACATATATAGCCTTCAGATAGCACATTTTGAGTTGATTAGAGCCGTGTACGATTTGAATAAAGAGAGTTCGAGTTTGAGTTACGTTTTTATAAATAACGTGTTGTTATTTATGTTAACCCGTACCCGGTCATAACAATATAATAATAATAATACTTAAGAATTACTTAATAATCACTTGATAATTACTTGATAATCATGCAAAATTCTCAAGTGACATCTCACTTGATTATTAAGTGACATTTTTTAGTAGGGTAGTCATGTAAATCAAAGTGCTTTAAAATTAGATAATCGCAATACTCCAAAACATAGTAAATTTTATATATACTAGCTAAAAACTCACTAGCTAACGCTCGCTCGTTATATTTAAACATTAATTCAAGTTTTAAATATATATATATATATATATATATATATATATATATATATATATATATAGGACGTTTCACGTCAACCGGACCATCAGTGCATCCAAAATTTGGGTTAACCTAACAAGACGTTTGAGGTCTCAAAATGATCGTCTGGTCAAGGGCTTTTGAAAAAGTTCTGGCCTTTTCAAAAATCCAATGTGGCGCATAAAATATGGAGCATGAAACCCACGTTTTCATAGCACATTCAACAAAAACAATAGTAAAAATGTTCTAATTTGTGAAATATCCCACCAAAAAGCATGTACAACTCATGATAGGACATATTATTGACAATGCTGACGGAATTCCAAAAGCAAAAATGGCGGAATCAAAATGGTGGACATTATACCTCCACCAAACCCATTTTACCGCAACAAATGATTTTTGATCAGTTTAAAGTATCGATATGGGGGTTTTCAGGGTCACTGAATCTTATTTTAACCTCGACATTTCAAAATTAGAAATGGTGGATCCAAAATGGCGGACATTATACCACCACCAAACCAATTTTACCGCAATGAACGATTTTAAATCAGTTTAAAGTATCGGTATGGGAGTTTAAGGGGCCGCTGAATCTTATTTTAACCTCGAAATTTCAAAATTCAATATGGCCAATATAAACTGGCGGATATTTGTCATAACCCACCCGCAGGCTCTCTCGCGAAAAGCCCCTGTTAACGCGCAACCCGCCGAACACACCACGCACGCTGCAGCGCTTATCACCGCGGCGCTAGTACCGTGGCGCGCCGATAGGCGGCTGCGCATTACCCACAAGTGAAGTAGCGTCGCGGAGGGCACATAAGGAGGCCGGGTCCAGCGCTGTACCTCGCCCCTCTTCCAACAGCCTAATGCTACAAGTACATGGCTCGTGTCCAATGACAACTTGTGCAAAGACTTCAGCAAACAAAACTGTTTTGTGGCAAAGGAATTTATTGCTTTCAAGTGATTTATTTCATCCCTCTTTTTTACCTACACCCCCAACCCCTTCCCACGTTTAGCAACCCATAGAAAGGAATATTATCTTCAAGGAATGCTTTCTTCATCGGCGACTTTTTCTCCAACAGTCTTTTTCAGGATAGTTGGTGAGCAAGTCCATCAGCGGCTTTATTCATAGGCGACTTTTTCTCCAACAGTCCTTTTTAGGATAGTTAATAGGTACATTAATAGATACATTGGCGACTTCTTCTTCAACATCCTTTTTAAGGCAGTTGTTGAGTAAGTCTTACTTTATCGGCAACTCCTTGTTTAACTGTACTAGCCGTAATTTTGTTATTTCTAACATTTTTTTTGTTTTGGTTGTGCTTTCTCATATCCTACAACAATGTTTTCTCCTGCGAAAAAATATCGTATCGATAGATGCGTTAATCCATTTGATATTAATACAGGGCACAGCAAATCTCTTAGGAAGATCTCCAAAGAATTTCAAGATGTCTATCCTGATTATCCAACATCTTCACTGATTTGTGATACATGTAGAAAATCTTTTTACAAACTACATGATTTGTCATCTCCAAACGTCAGTATGAGTATTGATTTTGAATCAGAGACTGACTCACCTTCGGTTTCAAACACGGATGCACCTATGCAAGATGATCTTACAGATATTTTAACTGGACTTAAAAACAAATTCTAATCCCTGCCGGAGAACGATCCATTACGTGTCAGTATTCTTACTATTTTGCCCGAACACTGGGCAATACGTAAAATTATGAACCAATTTGGTGTGTCTCACAGAATGGCTCGTAAAGCAAAACAGTTAAGAGAATCAGATGGAGTTTTGGCTTCTCCTGTTGCAAAACGTGGAAAAACATTACCTGCAGAAACTACTCAGAAAGTTGAAGATTTTTACGAAAATGATCTTAACAGCAGAATTATGCCAAATAAAAAAGATACCGTCAGTATTTATTTATATGGTGAAAAAATAAAAGTGCAGAAAAGATTATTACTTATATTATACTTATTATTACTTATTATATTATTACTTATATTACTTATTACTGATATTATAACCTTCATAATCAATTTAAAGAACAGTTTCCTGAACATCCGATTGGGCTTACCAAGTTTGCGGAACTGAGACTAAAATGTTGTGTCTTTGCAGGATCCTCTGGTACACACAATGTATGTGTATGTACGATACACCAAAATTTCAAGGCGATGATAGACGCAATAAATATAGAAAAAATCTCAAACAATATTCTGAAGAATTATAAAGATTGTTGTATTTCGTTCTATGTGAGGATCCCAAACCAAGTTGTTATTTGAATGAATGCAAATTTTGTCCGGACATTCAAAAGTTTTCTAATTACATTGAGAACATTATGGATGAGCACAATATTGATCAAGTCATCTTCAGCACGTGGCAATCAACCGATAGATACACTTTGATAAAACAATGCCTAACATCGCAAGAATTTATTGAAACTTTATGTTCTAGCCTAGAAAAGTTGATACCTCATCACTTCATCGCTAAGGAACAATCAAAGTTTATTTCTGGGAAGAAAAATAATCTTTCAGATGAAGAGGTTCTTGCTCAATTGGATTTTGCTGAGAACTATGCTTTTACAGCCCAAGATGCTGCACAGGTATTTCATTTTAATAATGATCTAAGTACGATTTTTCCTGCTGTTGTTTATTATGAATCTGAAGGCAAGCTAAAGCATTTCAGTACAGTATCTATGTCCGACTATACTACTATGATGCCACTGCAGTATACATAATGCAGCAAAACTTATACCTGAAATTCGCAAGGTTTGTCCCACAGTAAAAAAGGTAATATATGCTACTGATGGTTCTAAACAGCATTTTAAAAATCGTTATCAAATGAATAGTTTAATGAGTCATAAGAGAGATTTTGGCATTGATGCTGAATGGCACTGTTTTGCAACAGCACACGGAAAAGGTAGTTGCGATGGAGTTGGAGCGATAGTAAAGAGAGAAGCTACAAGAGCGAGCTTACAAGCTGCAAAAAATAAAGCAATTCTAGATGTTAAAGTTCTTTATTCATGGGCTAATGGGCGATCATTCAATATAAATTTTTTCTTATACACCAAAAATATCACGAACAAACTCGTCAATTCCTAACAAAGAGATTTAAA
>JAZHPH010000065.1:0-136920 GCA_037356405.1 Nasonia oneida
CAGCTGCGCGGCTCTCTCTCTCTCTCTCTCTCTCTCTCTCTCTCTCTCTCTCTCTCTCTCTCTCTCTCTCTCTCTCTCTCTCTCTCTCTCTCTCTCTCTTGTCGAGGAACCCACGCGCGTTACCTCTCTCCGCGGCTATACCTTATCGCGGCTGCTATATGCTAGCGGCTCGGCGCTTACCTACTCGTACGAATATTCCTGCGAGCGAGATGCGCGGCGAGGTGCGGTCTCGTGGCTATCACGCGCGGATCTCCTCGTATTCCCGAGGACGACGCGAAGCCTCCTGGTGCCGTCACCAGCAACAGGCACGATGGTTCTGCCGATATAACAGCGACCCAGGGTTTCTGCTGGGTCGCATTGGCGCTATGTCCGCGAGTGATGCTCTTTCCGTTAGTACCGGGGGGAGCCACCTCTGGTTCCGGCGCTGACGGGTGAGGTTAGGAACCCCAGGCGTACCGGATAACAGAAAATACAATTCACCGTTGTTGATTCCCCGATGCATTTATCACAAATACATCCGGGAGTCAACGGCTCGAAATTATGTGTTGTAATCACGTGTCGTTATTCTAACGACACATCGCAATACCTCCTCCTAAATCGAAAATTCACTGGAATTACGGTTTATTTACCAAATAATGAGACAGGGTTTTCCAACATCGAGTCAACGGCGCAACCTAACAATACCCGGCGACTACTACGTCCAGTGCAAAATTTTTTAATTTTTGCTACTTTATTCGGAGATTATGTGGTACTCCGCTTGGAAATCTAGTGTACCAACCTCAAATATTTCTTCTTCTGTCTCAGCCTTTCTAAAGAATTCGCGCCATCTACCATTCCACATCATCGTCTCAATGCTCCACTTTTTCATGAAGTCAGTACCCAGGATGATTTCGTGGCTCGATTGTGTTACTACGTGGCACTTTATGGACTCTATTACGCCATCCGCATCAAGTCTCATCGACAGTACTCCTTTAACCGGGAACCATGTGCCATCGTAACCTCTGATCTTCGTAACACCCGGCTCTAGTCGCCATCCAAAACGCTCTGCTAAGTCTACTCTTAAGAGTGATACTGCTGCTCCGGTGTCAAACAATGCCGTATACCAATCTTCTCCCATCTTGATCCGCAAGAATTTCCTGGGATCGGCTGGGTCGTCCTCGTCTCGATCTGAGTCTGAGTCAGTCCTATCCCTTCCTAGGACCTCAGCAGTAACTGTCGCTGTTGAAGTCCGATACGGTGGGCTCTCAATCGGCTCGACCTGGGAGGATTCGGCTAGCGCAACGCTCACCGACTCAAAACTCCCGGAGGAGGAATCTGACCACATTGGCGCATCGTCACTCGAGGAACACGGCGTACATTCCTGGGCGCGATTTTTGTCTTCCCCGATACTCCTATCTCTGACTTCTGCGGACTCGGATGATTCAAGCCACTGGAACCATTCTTTTGGGCCAAAATGCTGGACGTCGGGGCAGCGTACGACCTTCCTTTGACTTCCACTTTTCCGCGACTTCGACCCTAGTTGGTCATCTTCGTGCTTCTTTGATGCCAACCTCTTCACGTGCGACTCAACTTCCGTACTACTCTCTTCCTTCGACTCCGATTCCGGTTGGTCGTCTCCAGTTTCTGTTAACGCCAACCTCCTCACGTGCGCTTCGACCTCCTGCGACCCCGACTTCATACTAGTAGTTCCCTTTCTCAATGACGTTGAACCCGGCACAGACCCCTCGTCGGCGCAATCTAGGCTTCCATCAGAGAAACGTCTACTGAGCACTTCTACTTCGACACGTTGCGTGCACGTAGGTCCATTTCTCAATGATGTTGAACCTGGCGCAAACCTATCTTTGGCGCCATTTAGGCTTCCATCAGAGGAACGTCTACNCGATACGGTGGGCTCTCAATCGGCTCGACCTGGGAGGATTCGGCTAGCGCAACGCTCACCGACTCAAAACTCCCGGAGGAGGAATCTGACCACATTGGCGCATCGTCACTCGAGGAACACGGCGTACATTCCTGGGCGCGATTTTTGTCTTCCCCGATACTCCTATCTCTGACTTCTGCGGACTCGGATGATTCAAGCCACTGGAACCATTCTTTTGGGCCAAAATGCTGGACGTCGGGGCAGCGTACGACCTTCCTTTGACTTCCACTTTTCCGCGACTTCGACCCTAGTTGGTCATCTTCGTGCTTCTTTGATGCCAACCTCTTCACGTGCGACTCAACTTCCGTACTACTCTCTTCCTTCGACTCCGATTCCGGTTGGTCGTCTCCAGTTTCTGTTAACGCCAACCTCCTCACGTGCGCTTCGACCTCCTGCGACCCCGACTTCATACTAGTAGTTCCCTTTCTCAATGACGTTGAACCCGGCACAGACCCCTCGTCGGCGCAATCTAGGCTTCCATCAGAGAAACGTCTACTGAGCACTTCTACTTCGACACGTTGCGTGCACGTAGGTCCATTTCTCAATGATGTTGAACCTGGCGCAAACCTATCTTCGGCGCCATTTAGGCTACCATCAGAGAAACGTCTCGTCGACGCCTCTACTCTACTACTTCCCTTTATCTTCTGGGGATCCGTCTGGTTACTGGCGACCCACGTCACTCCAGCGTCTCGTCCCCCATCTACTTCGCTTCGACTCGTACACATACTACTGTTTCTCGATGATATTAGATTTGGCACAAACCGTTTTCTGGCGCTACCTAAATCCCTATCAGAGAAACACTTCCGCGACTCTTCTACCTCTCTGTTTTCTTCTACTACCCCTTTTTTACTTACTCCCGGTGATGGGTGAGGTTAGGAACCCCAGGCATACCGGATAACAGAAAATACAATTCACCGTTGTTGATTCCCCGATGCATTTATCACAAATACATCCGGGAGTCAACGGCTCGAAATTATGTGTTGTAATCGCGTGTCGTTATTCTAACGACACGTCGCAATAGTTGCTCAAATCACGGATTAAGTGATTCTCATTCTTTGAACAATTCAAGCGAAGGTATGTAAAAATTTGTGATTGCAAAATGATATACTATATACATACTTATTTATTAATAAATACTTTGTTATTTACAGAGATTGTAGATTTGACGCTGACTTCTATGTGTACCAATAAGTATAATAATTCTTTGGACGAGGGTCAAGAAAATTCTTATGTTTCTAATGGAGTTACTGTAAATAAGATAAATGATACCTTAGACCAAATAAGCCCTGTGCCTGTGATCTCTATATTAGGGGAAAACCATTCCACAAATGTTACTAAAAATGACAGTAACATCAACCAGAATATCAATGAGGAATCAAACTCCAGTACTTGTAAGTATTTAGTCATGCATATTTTTTAATAAAAAGTTGTGTTTATTAGGTTACATTTTTTTCCTCATTCCAGGTTCAAGTAATAATGAACTAAGTATATCGCCGAAGTTGCAACAATTTTTCCCCATACCTACATTTACTGGAGGGAAGAAAAAGAAGTCTACGTCTTCAGATGCCCCATCGGTTGCTATTGTTGATGACCTATTAGTAATATTGGAACAAAAGGAAACAGAAAAAAGGGAAAAAGAGCAGCAAATCTTGTTAAATAAACAAGAACGTGAAAAAGCTAAAACGAAGAAGGACAAAGAAACGAGTGTTATAAAACAGTATAATGAAAAGAAAAAGAAAAATCAACAAAAGAAAAACGAACTCAAATCAGAAATTATGTATTCGAAAAAGTTGATAAAATTAGGAAGCAGTAAAGAAAATATTGCTTTCTCAACAGAAAAGTTGAACAAGTTAAATGAGAACTTAGCTGAATTGGAAAATTTAATGATTGTTGAAGAAATGAAGTTCTTGCAAACTATAAATTAAGATAAAACATCACTAAAAGCGAAACGCTTTGCTTTTCGCTTTCATAAGGCACTCGCCGATATTTAAAGGTTTGCTGATGAACACACATACATGCACACACATACACACACAAAGTATGCAGTTATTCAAATATTGTTAATAAATTCATTAAACTGTAATGGGGTAAGACTTGACGATGAGAGGAAACATCGTCTTTTTTTCCTGTTCTAATTACCGGTTGTGTTATTGGATCGTATTTTCAATATACTGACCATGCTTTATAGAAGAAATTCGTATTCTTATGAAACAGATCAATTTTTCAGATTCGTCAATTGCATATCCTAAATAAAACTACTCAGTTTCATTTGAATACTTTTATTGATCTGCAGCAGCAAAAAATAATATCGAATTTTAATGACCATTGATTTGTGTAAAAGATTTTAGGGATTTTAATGATAATAATATATAAAATTTATAAGTTAATAATACGATTAGAAAATAATAATCAACGGGACCTTTTTCGCAATAGCATTATTCCAGCTAAGGTAACAGACTAAACTATTCCTGACAAATGCTGCACTACGGGATAATACTTATTTAATATGGTGGGTCAGTATTTATTTGTTTCTGTTCTTTTTTGCGTGTAACGGGCCTGATCTTCAGTCACGACAGTGGCAGCACTTCCATCTGTCTAGCAGCTACGGCTATGCCGGAGCTGGAATGGCAGTATGACACTGCAACGTACGACAGTCCCGCCATCTATGATATGTTGTATGACACTTATGATGGTTTACGTCGCGTTGTTGCGGCCTATAGTTTTGGACTTGTTGAACGACGATAGCGCCACTGTTTGCTCTCTCTCTCTCTCTCTCTCTCTCTCTTAAATAGATGTGTTCTTACCTA
The DNA here is from genome assembly GCA_037356405.1 of Nasonia oneida. NCBI lineage: Eukaryota > Metazoa > Arthropoda > Insecta > Hymenoptera > Pteromalidae > Nasonia > Nasonia oneida. The sequence continues at coordinate 4,726 of JAZHPH010000065.1, forward strand.
AATAGTTCTTAATTCTGTTACTATAAGGTTAAATGAGATTTATATGTATAGAGTAAATTATATCATTCTGTGCGTTAAAAGTATAAGCTAATGTATTTTAGCAAATAAATAATTTTCAGATTTTTCGTAAAAGCCATGGAGTCATGCTAGCAAATTGTGTAAGGAGTAAAGTTGCCTCTGATTACTAATAGCGTTATTCTATAGTTATATTTATGTAGTATATGATTCGAATCGTTTGTCCAATTTAAATATTGAAGTTTACACTCCATATGTAGTTATTAGATTTCAGTTTGTCTTGACTTTTCAATTTTAAATTGTAAATTGTATTGCATATATTGTTTGTGCATAATAATATTGTTTGATAGTTATTATTTTTCTCTAATTATTTGTGATATATGTGCGTGTATGTATATAATTTGTTAAATTGCATAAGTGTTCCATGTATGCGTATCCTGCCTTCAATAAAGTACTTCAATGGAATTATTAGAAAAGTCATTTATTATAAATTAAAAACAAAAATTATTGTTTAAAACGTTTTCTATTAAGCATTTACTTTGTGGAATTTTTTTATTGTTGCAGGTTCTTCAATGTTTATGATGTTTGTAGCAGATGAATTTTTCTATCAGCCTCTTGACTAGTAATGTATATTATTTTTAATTTATTAAAATTATTTTGCTTCCTCCTAGAGGAAGCTATGTTATAGTAAAATTGAGTTTTGTCAAAACTTCTAGAAAATACTTTTTGGTGTGTTAGAACTTCAAATCAAGTGTTTTTAGAAAATGTCCGTATGGATGTGTGTGTGTGACCATTTCATGCGACGTTGCCGGCTCGGCGATATGCGGGAAGCGCGCGCGAACTCAGCGCGCGGGACAGACAGGCAAAAGCGCTATAGGACGATCTAGACGTGTGCAACCTTTTGTACCGGTACATCACCCGCGATATCCGTCCATCTGCGACGCGAGAGAGGACAGCGACGACCTGAGACCACCTGCTGGAAGAGCACACCCGAGCCATCTCCAACTCGAGCATCCGGGGTACCCCAGCACGTCGCCGTTCCAGCCGAGAGGGACGCCTCCCGGCCAACTAGGACTTGTCCCCGTCAGCAGCCGACGGACACGCGACGACCGAGAACTCCACGCGCGCGTCGAACACCGTAAGTTCGTCATACTAGCTATTGCGCAATTTATAAGCAACCGAATCGGCTGTGGACGCCGAGGCCGAGGCTCGCTGCCACCGAGTCGTCGGCTCGTCTCCAGTACGAACCGCGAGTGCGAATTCGTCCTCTCGCGACGCGTAATCCATTGTATTAACATCTTGGAGAATATAGACATCTTTCCATTATTCATGAATACACGAGTGTTTATTCCGTACTCTCGTCGCGTCCTTCCAACGAACCCGGTAGAGTAAAGCCGGTTACATCGCGGCGCGGATACAGAGCGCGCGCCTGGCCGGAGACTCTATACGCGAAGAAAGCGCGGCAAGCTTCGCACGCCGCGCAGTTGTACACCGAGGCAACCCCTGCATAGTACGGAGTCGGCATTTCACCGACGGCTAACGTCCGTCGCCGACTTCAGCATCATCGAGGGATAGCCGTGCGGAGATAAAAAGAGTGAGTAATCTCCCTCGTTGACGCGACAGCATCTTCGCGGCTGTCGCGTTAAAGCCCAATTTCCCCGTGACAGTGTATGTATACCGTAATATTTCTGGAACTACTCCGTCAATATCAATAAAATTTTACATATATATATTTTTGGATTCTGAATTCAGGAAAACAGTTATTTTTCATTTTCTCGACTATTTTTCTTTTTATGGCCATTTTTTGATTTTTGAAAATCGCTATTTTGCGTTTTTTTCAATCATCCCATTGTTACAAACAATTCAGCTAAAATGCATTTGAAAGAGAATAAAGTCACCTACTTTTCTTCGTCGGGTCCTCTGGATCGACCGCTTTGTTCGGCAGATAAAATGAAAACGGTCATTTTTAAAAAAAATTCATATCTCTGAAACTAAACATCATAACCTTGCGAAAAAAAATTATGTCAATGGGTTACGTATCCAAATATATCCCATTAAAATTTCAAGTGATTTGATTACTTACACTGAGAGAAATGTAGAGTTGGATTAACCGGAAACTCCGGCAGTTTTTACCGGAGCGCTCAAGCAAATGGTTTAAGGTTGAATCTGCCTTAGCACTACCGCTGTTTTTACCTGGCAGTAAGCATAAGTATAAAAATTGAATATTTAATAAGTGATTCATTGTTTTGGCGTGAAAATTGGTTTACAAGTCCCCAGAGTACAGTTTATCGTATTTGTAAATTTTAATGATCCCAAAGCAGAAGGTTTGCTTAACTCTGACGAGCTTACGGCAACATCGGGTTTTAAGGGCAATGCAGGTCTACGGCTTTCAGATAAGCCAAGAGACTTTACAGGTATGTCACATTGTAGTCTGAAGGCTTGTAAACCAATATCCATGGCTGAACAATGCATTGATTTATAATTATTTAAATTTTGTGCTTCAGCATAAGTATACAAATTTTGAGGTTAAGCCAATAGGTCCTATATGAATTTGTCACTCATTGTGATATGATATGCTAAAAAACATAAACATATAAGTAAAACCTCACGTGTTCGACACGGCTGATATAGCGCGGGGAGGAGCCAAGCTTGGACTACTGCAAACTCTGGTAGAATCTGCCTGAGTCCACCGCTAAATTAGCTATGATCGTCCAAGGCTAATACCACAGAAAAATGTACGTCTATTCTACCTTACATTTCTCTCAGTGTATTTTATCTTGTATATAAATGAATTTGTTGCATTTTATTGCAAAGTATAATGTCATTGATATTTCATTATAGTCAAAAATTGCATAAAAATTTGTTTACGGTTAAAATTATGATTCAAATATTGTTCTTATTATAATTTTTATTATTATTATTATTAGTTTTTCTATGCAATAATGATTGTTATTTATGATTGTTATAATTTGCTATGTATAATCTAGTTACAATTTAATAAATGTATACAATGCATAAATTACAATTTAGTAAAAGTATCTTGTTCAATATTTGTTTAAGAAGTCGATTCTATGATGCAGTAACCATATATCATTCAGTTAATGATTTACATTTTTATAATTTATATGTATTTTTATAAATATGAGACATACTGTTACGTTCAGAGCAAGCACGATTAAATAAATAAATATTTCGTCACTCTCTATCCTGCCTCGATTACTGACGTGTCGAGGGACGCTGTTCCTCGTTACAACCTCCCTCTAGAGTCAGATTATCGTCCCGATTTTGACTCTACCAATCCACCGCAGGATCGCCGGTAATGCAGGAACTCTTCTTCGCCGACTAGCTCTTCGACGATGTCTCCAACCTCGTACATCCCCGCACCTTTCGCACTCGTCTTTTTGACCGCGTGTCGTAATCCGCAGTGCCCTGGGCTGCCGCTGCAGCTGATCTGCTCGATCCCTCCTATAAAAGGCCGCCGCCTGAGAGAGTCAGGTTCGTAGGTGGGGGTTTCTTCCTCGTCTCCTCCTCTTTCGTGGAACTCCTGGGGAACTGTGGAAATCTTTTTTATCCACGCCTGTGGGTAACTTAGTTGGGCGCCATGTAACAGAGGGTACTTTTTTGTTGAACGAAGCGCTAAACAACAAGATCGCGCTCCCTCGTTGCGGCGGAGAACTCCTCGACGCCCGCGAAACTCCCACGCTACATGCAGCTATCACAGCTGCTTCTTGTTGCTGGGTTCATCGCCCAGATTTCGAATCGCAGTTCGTGTTGCAGATGGACGCCAGTGACACCGGTCTCGGTGCGGTACTTTTCCAAGTAATCAACGGAGAAGAGCAGGTTTTGGAATTCGCTAGCCGCACAATGTCTAAAGCCGAGAGAAATTACAGTGTCACAGAGAGAGAATGTCTCGCTGTCATCTGGACTATACGGAAGTTCAGACCTTTTATTGAGGGATATCAATTTAAGCTCGTCACGGACCACAGTAGTTTGCGGTGGCTATGCAACTTGCATAATCCCACCGGACGCCTAGTAAGATGGGCGCTAGAAATGCAGGGCCATGTCTACACTGAGTATAGAAAAGGCCTGCTGAACGCCGTACCAGACGCATTGTCGCAGTATGCATTTGTCAGCAATGCAAAGTCGAACAGCGTCCGCCAAGTGGCCTGATGGGAAAACGAGTGATTACTTGGCCATGGCAGATCACAGCAAGAGATGTCATGGGGCCGAAACCAAAGACCACTCGAGGAAACGAATATATTCTCATATTCGAAGACTTGTTCACCCGCTGGATAGAGTGCATTCCGATTAAGCGGGCGAACGCGAAGACAATTCTGCAGCACCTCAGAGAGCGGATCTTCTTGCGCTACGGTGCGCCATAGGTATTTCTGTCGGATAATGGCACAGAATTTAAAAATAAAAAGCCATTGATCAATACCTCAGGGAACAAGGCGTGAGACGCGAGTTGACGCCACCTTATTAGCACCAGGCGAACCCAGTAGGGAGGGTGAACCGCACCATTAACAACATGGTGCGCGCGCTGATCGAGGAGAACCATAATACATGGGACGAGCGATTAAGCGACATCGCATTCGGGTATAATACCGTACCTCATTCCTCGATAGGCGTGAGTCCGGCAATTTTGATGTACGGGACACAGCCGAGGGAACCTTCTGCAACGAGGTGCGAGCAGGACGCCGCCGCGGAAGAAGAGTTGCAGAAAAGCGAAGAAGATGGCAACGCTCAACCTCCGAGGGACGCTAGCGCAGACGCGGGTGCTAGCGAAGCACCATCACGAAGCGACCGAGACTCTGTCTGCGAACAGAGCGATATTGCCGAAGTGAGCGCAGTCGTCGATCGTCCGAAACGAGCGAAAAAGATGTGCGTGGTCGTATCAAACCCTGCGACCAAGAAGAGAGGCCGTCCAAGGAAGAAGGTGTACACGGCTAGACGTGCGAGACCTACGCCAGAGACCCCTGGCGTGGAGATCGACACCGAGGAGAGGAGACCTGGTCGTCCGAAGGGTTCGCGCAATCGCGGGCATGCAACGACATCTACTAACCCGTCGACGTCACCGCGAAAAACGTGCGCATAAAGGGCTGCGGACCTAAGGTAGAATATTTGTCTGCTTAGGTATAAATCCCGAGGAGCTGCAAGCGGCCTTCGAGCGAGTTATGGCCACGTTGGCCAGGGAGGAGGAATGCCCTCACGTGGTGATTCGTGAGGTGGGCGAGGGAGAAGATTCCTGGAGCGCCTTCCCTCCCGACGACGAGGTGGAGGCGTACTTCGCCCCTGAAGAAGAAGAAGACGAAGAGGGGGCGTTGGTGGTGCGCCGTCCAGAGCCACCTGCGTTGGTTGCTAGCGAGGGCAAGAGGACCGCGACGGGTCTGCGCCGAGACGCAAGCGCCGCCGACTGACTCGAAGGTAACGGAGGAGCCTTCGAGTGAAGAGGCAACCGAAGCGGCGTGGCGCCAACACCGCACGAAGCTGGTGGAGGCGCTGGAAGTGTCGCTGAACACGCACCGGCTAGAAGGCAGGGCGTACCAGCTATATACGCGATACCTTTCGCCGGTGTGCCGGCAAGAGGCGCGCCTGCTCGAACAGGGGAGAGCGGCGTTTTACGCTGCCAAAGACGCGCGACGCAAGGTCGCAGAGCATCAGAAGCGCGAGGATCACGAGCATCAGCTGGCAGAAGCCGAGCGAGAGATCGCTCGAGCTGAGGCGGCCCTCGCCGAAGCCAGAGCCCATGCACGCCGTTTCCAGGTGTCAGGGCTAGCCAACGCACCGGAATTGGAGCGGCGTCCGCGTGCGAAGAGCGCGGTGCGCGCGTCAACACCGAGGACGACGGAGAGGACGACACAGAAGTCCTGCTATATCTGCGGTCACCCGAACGTGTCGCGCAGCAACAAGTGCCCAAATGTTCGGCAGCATAAGGCCAAATAAAGCACAATCGCAATCCAGATTCCTTGTCGCGGACGCGGTGCACGACGCTACTGTTCGTCGCGAACGTACTGGGATAGGATCGCCATCTGGTTGATAGATCGGTTCTAGGAGGGGGTTGTAACGAGTTGAGCACCGCGACTAACTCGTAGCGATATGAGTACCGCTTCGCTGCGACGAAAAAAGTGTAAACTCGAGTGCGCGAAGAAAAACACGTACGAATTCGACAATAGGAGAGAGAGAGAGAGAGAGAGAGAGAGAGAGAGAGAGAGAGAGAGAGCGGGCTAATCCTTCAGGTGCGCGCTTAGATAGCTCTCGGCTCCGAAAGTAACAACACGCGACTTCGCTCGTCAGCTCGACATGTTCGGTAACCCGGTGTGCTGTGCTCAGCCAGTGAAAAATGTGTGAGTGTGATGCGGAACCCAGGTGATCCTGATCTTCCTGCCAAGCGGTCCAATACAGCGTGCAAGTGCAGTATCTGTCCGAGATCAAGAGCGTCGCTGACGAGAGTTTGGGATACGCGCAGTGAATGTGATTGCGTGAGTGTGAGTGTGTATCATCCACACGATGGTGATTCCGCGCACGCGACCTTCTCGCGATATACGCGTACACGGATACGAATATTCCGGCGTCGTAGCGAGTCGCAAAGTTGTTGGCGACTCGCGTACTATTTTTAATTTTGTAAATTCACGTTTTTGAGGCGCCAGTAAAATATAACCTAGTCTTATTATTTTACGTGCTTTTTTCTCATTTCTCGACCTCGCTCGTTCAATTCCGTTCCTAGTTCCTTCCTGAACAACCCACTAACTGGGCGCCAATGTAACGTGGTGAGACTTGACGATGAGAGAAGAAAATCACAAAAGGAGACGTCAGGACCAAGAATCGATCCGGCGCTCCCGAGATCTCTGGGCGCGCGTGCTACCTCTGAGCCAACGCCGCCCTATTTCGTCCTCCTCTATCCTGTCTCGATTACCGGCGTGGCGAGGGACGTTGTTCCTCTTTAGAATACATATTGTTGTGACCGAGCCTGAACGTTGCGCGATTCGAACGCCAAGGATCGTGCAAGCGACCCTTAGCAACGAGATCAACGACGTCGCGGATGTTGTTTAAGTTCAGTCTAATCGTGACAGCTGATGAGCTGAGTCGTGTACGATTTGAATAAAGAGAGTTCGAGTTTGAGTTGCGCTTTTATAAATAGCGTTTTGTTATTTACGTTAACCCGTACCCGGTTATAACATTTTGGGGGTTCGTCCGGGATAGTTAATTCAAACACTATGGAAGAAGTGGACTGATGCGTGTGCTTTAAAAAAAATGAGTGATAAGAAAGTCACATTCCAAGATGGAGTCATCGAGCGCGGGCTCGGTGACTTCACAGTCAGCAATTTTCTATAAATGTCATCCAAAAGTGGAAGTAAAAACGGTTATTTGTATAATATGTGAGGAAGCTTTTCATACTAGTGAGTTCTAGGATTATGTCCAGAACATAACCTATTTGGTTATGACCTAACCTCGAAAGTGAATACAAATGTGCTGAGTAATGAAGCCAAAATAATCATTGCTCAGATTAAATTGAGAAAAAGTGATAAAATAAGTGTCAGAAGCTGAAAGTGAGGATGATGATGAGAGCAGTGTATCAATGGACAGTATTTTGAAGCGTGAAAATGCACTATTAAAAGAACTGAATAAAGAACTGAAAGAAAAAAATAAGTTATTGAGTGAATTACTTGATAAGCAGAAAAGTGAAATCAATACCTCAAAAAACAAAACATATGCTCAAGTAATTTCGAATGCCATGACTAACAACAAGCCAAAACGAATCCCAAAAATTATAGTTAAAAACAAAGATACTAAAGATTACCCTATAGACACAATAAATGATACTGTTGCACACTATCTCATTAAAGATAAGAACATACAAGCAAAAAAACTAATTAAGAAAAAGAGTGAAATAATAGTAGATTGTTTAACAGAAGAAAGGGCAAGCAAAGCACATAATGTTTTGAAGAAAAAGCTTGATGAAAGTTGTGATGTTACAAAAGAAACAATAGAGAATCCAAAGGTTAAAGTAGTTGGAATAGATAATTTTGGAAATCTAGACAATAAAAAAATTGAAGATGACATAAATGAAAGAAATTTTAGTAAATTCAACAAGAAGTGTACAGTATTGCACTCATATGATAACTCCAAAACTCATCTACAGTCAGTCATATTAGAAATTCCTGCTGAACTATATCGACATGTGAGAGAGAATAAAAACAGGATCTTCGTGGGTTATCAAAACTGTAAGGTGCATGACTACTGCAACGTCAAGCCATGTTTTAATTGTGGTAGATATGGGCATAATGGCTTTAAGTGCACAAATAATCACACATGCTTAAAATGTGCAGGTAATCTTAAGACTACAGATTGTTACGGTAATAAATTAAATTGTCCTAACTGTATCTTCAGCAATAATAAATATAAAACTCAATATAATACTGAGCATATGGCAACAGATAGCCACGCATGCAGTATCCTACAAAATAAAATAAGAAAGTTCATTGACCTTACTGACTACACGATACAACCTGTAATACCGAGATATGTCGGTATGGCAGAAAATATTTCAAACAAGGCCATAACCATGCGTACATCTGGGATGTCTTGTACGTCACTCAACGCAGTTAACACACGTATAACAAATAGATTAAGAAAAAAGGATTAACTAATGGCGCAAGAATTCAATTTTGAAGACATACACAACATAGAACGTGATGCAGAAAACATCAGATCACTCAACAAGAGCATCTCGAAAAAAAAGAACTTAATTCTCTGTGTAAATATAAGAAGTTTAAATGTGAATTACGAAAAATTAGAATCATTTATTGAAAGCTTGGTAGTAAAACCAATTATTATAATATGTACGGAAACATGGATCTTACAACATCCTCAATACTATCAACTACAAGGATATAAAAGCTATTACAATGACAGTAAAATTAATAGGGCTGATGGAGTCATGTTATATATACAAAACAATATACAGGAAAAAACTAAAATAGAAGTAATTGATAGATTGAGTGTTGTAAGTTCTGATACTTTTCTAGAGTCAGGTGATGCAATCAGGATCTCTGCTATGTACAGGTGCCACGATGTATCGAAATCTGAGTTTACTAATTCAGTAAGAAAATTCCTGGCTAAACAGGTTAATATAAAAAATCAATGTATATTTGGAGATTTTAATATTGATATAAGGGAAACCAATTATGACAAAATTGGTTTAGCTAAAAAGAGAATTGCTCAAGAAACTCTGAATAATTTTTTTGAAAATGAATATTCTCCATTTTTTAGAGGAATCACAAGACCATCTCAGAACAGTGAGAACGGTACGTGTATAGACAATTGTTTCGCCAAAGTAAGAAATATTGAGTTGGAGTCTTTTAAGTTAAACATACCATAACCCATTTCTTCCCAAGCGGACATTTTATAGTCGATTGGTTTTTCGCCTAGAAAATTGTCAAAAAAAGAAAGTAATGATAACTAAAAGCACTTTTCTTATGTAAAATTTTCCGCTCTTTCCAAATCCGGAGTCAGAATTTCTGAATTTTCATCGGAAAATTTCAAAATGGCAGTTTGAATCTGGTGAAAATTCAGAAATAAATTTTTCAACATTTTAACATGCTGATTACAATTTGAACGGTTTCAACGAAATTCGTGATACAGATTCATAATGCAAATGATATTATTGTTGAAACATTTGATTTTTGCGAATTTTCCTCCAAGATTTTCCAAGATGGCGCTTGTGACATCATGAAATGACCGCAAAAATCATATTTTTTTTTAATTTTTCTAATTCATACCAAAATTTGTATACTTAGGTTTTTGGGGTCGCTGATGACGAATCTGGAATCAGATTTGGAAAATTCAAAATGGCGGATCCAACATGGCTGACATTTTTTTCAAAAGTCAACCGATTTTGGCCAAATTTGACTTACCGGGGTTTTCGGGGTCGCTGATAACGAATCTGAAATCATATTTGAAAAAATAAGCACGGTGAATTCAAAATGGCCGACAATTTTTTCAAACGTCACCCAAGTTTGATTCAATTCTGAATATTTGTTTTCGAAATAATGGTGGAAGAAATTATTCATTTTTTTCAGTGTGGTAAACGTCGAAACAACTTGCACATATATACTCCTCACATTCGTTACAATAAATATTCGTACGTTTTTTGCAAAGGTCGTAAGCTTTACAAATTCTTTGTGACGATTTTGTGGATTTCTGGTGGATATTATGGACTTGTCTAAAACAAGAATCACAAAAATGTTTCTTGCACTCGAAGCAATAAAATATCGTTTTTATTGTACACTTTATACAAACTCTTCTACGATCAGGTATTGCAAGTTTCAAATGGTTCGATAACTTCTTTGAAGATGACTCTAAATAAGAATTCGCAACACTTTCTGCGAAATCTTTACTGGTCATTTTCTTCTCATTCACCATATTGTACAAAATCAAAGCATTCGTCACTGAAGATTGAATCAACCTACACAAAACAACCCATGTCCATTTCTTTGAACCAATATTCGTTCTCATGTCACTGCAGTATTGGTCATGAAGGTCAACCCCACCCATAAACTTATTATACGTCTTGAACGCTCCAGGAAATTGAATTGGTACTCTACCTTTAGCTGTTTTATCAAATCTTTCCATTGAAATTGTAGGAGTAACGCCAAGAGCCGTAGATAATATAGACACCGGTTTAGAGTCCATTACAGTAATATAATTTATACCACTATTTTCTTCATGACTTACTACATAGAAACCTCTCCCGGCTTTATTTTTATCTATTTTATGTTTCTTTATCAATTTTTCTTTTCCACGATTTATCGTTTTCTTTTTCGACTTTTTATTTGCATTGTCCAAAACTTTAGGAAACATATCATTTGTGAAGACACGATCATCTCTAACCGTTCCTGTTGCACGAAGATTTTGTTTTTTCAAATGCACTAACAAATCAGGAGATGTAAAAAGTCTATCGAAATATAAATGATATTTTGATACATCTCTCTTGAAAACCGTAATTAGAAAAGAGTAAAGCATTTTCATAACTGCCCTTGATCCTAAACTACATTTAGAAAATTTTGTATCATTGATACCATGATTCTTTCCACAATAAATATCTAATTCTAAAACAAATCCATTTGAAGTGCAGAGGGCCCACAGTTTTATTCCAAAACGTATTGGTTTGTCTTTGATGAATTGTTTTAGGACTGTCCGACCAAAAAATTTAATCATCATTTCATCGATTGACAATGATGAGCAAAAGAATCCAAATTGTTTTATATTTTTTCTGAAAATATTCAACAGTACACGTACTTTCCAAACTCATCGTATTTGAGACAATATCACAGTGCAACATTTCATCTGTTGCCCAATAATCTCTATAACTCTTACGGATATTGAAAATAGAAAATATAATTATACCTAAAAATTGATTGAAAGTATGAGAATCCATATCAAAATGATTTTCTTTAGTAGAATCAATGATTTGATTTTTCATTTCATCACAAAAAAACATTTCAAATAATTCTCGGGGACTTTTGTTCAATACTTTCTGTTTTATTGCGTTGAAATTAAATATTTCTAAATCAAGTTGAGAATTGTATGCTTTTTCATTATCTAACCATTTGTAAGAGTGTGACTCTTCTAACTTTTTATCATTCGGGGAGAAATTTCGATAAACTTCTTCATAAGAAGAGATACTTGCATCAGAGAGAGTATGATGTGGATCATTTTCGTCATCACTGTTCAAACCCTCTACGTCACTGTTTTCATCGTTTGGTACAAATAAAACTTCTTCATCGGTATGTTCATCTTCACTGTCATAATCATAAACGTTGTCATCTTCAATGCTTCCATCGAAAGTATCGTTCTCTGTAGACTTACGCTTCGACATACTTGCGAAAGTTTTATAAAACTTATTTACGACGAACTGATGAACCTGATAACCTTGAAATAATTACAACAAGAATCAATGACTACCTGTAAGAAACTGCTAACCTGCTATTCTGAACAGGAAAGTTACAGATAGATAGCCCAATAAGTTGGATAATCTCAAACAATCTTGGGAAAGACTGTTAGAGAAATACACACTTCGCCGGAATGGAAAACTCGCCAACTATCCTGAGAAGGACTGTTGAGGAAGCACCTGAAGAAAAAAGTGAATATCCTCCAACTATCTTGAGAAAGACNATGAATGTGAGGAATGAATTTGTTCAATTTGTTTCGACGTTTACCACACTAAAAGAAAAGAATAATTTCTTCCACCAAAAGCCATTATTTCAAAAGCAAATATTCAGAATTGAATCACACTTAGTTGACGTTTAGAAAAATTGTCGGCCATTTTGAATTCACCATGCTTATTTTTCCAAATGTGATTTCAGATTCGTTATCAGCGACCCCGAAAACCCCTGGAAGTCAAATTTGGCCCAAATCGGTTGACTTTTGAAAAAAATGTCCGCCATGTTGGATCCGCTATTTTGAATGTTCCAAATCTGATTCCAGATTCGTCATCAGCGACCTCAAAAACCTAAGTATACAAATTTTGGTATGAATTAGAAAAATAAAAAAAAAATATGATTTTTGCGGTCATTTCATGATGTCACAAGCGCCATCTTGGAAAATCTTGGAGGAAAATTCGCAAAAATCAAATGTTTCAACAATAATATCATTTGCATTATGAATCTGTATCACGAATTTCGTTGAAACCGTTCAAATTGTAATAAGCATGTTAAAATGTTGAAAAATTTATTTCTGAATTTTCACCAGATTCAAACTGCCATTTTGAAATTTTCTGATGAAAATTCCGAAATTCTGACTCCGGATTTGGAAAGAGCGGAAAATTTTACATAAGAAAAGTGCTTTTGGTTATCATTACTTTCTTTTTTTGACAATTTTCTAGGCGAAAAACCAATCGACTATAAAATGTCCGCTTGGGAAGAAAAGATCATTATCCACTCTTCATAAGTATTAATAAATTCAAAATACAAAATGATTACAATCAATCAGCCTGCATTAACTATGGCAAGTTAATAAATATTGCAAAAAGAGTTCAGTGGGACTCATTGTCATAAATAAATGATCCTAACCAAGCTATAAATGAATTAATAAATATGATACAAGGCTGTGTTGAAAAAGCAACTGATAGAAAATATACTAATATAAACAAAAAAGATGGTTCCTAAGAAAAAATGGATTACGAAAGCAATATTAATATCCTGTAAAACTAAAGAGTTGTTATATAATATATGGAAAAAGAATCCAACAAATATGAAACTGAAAATGGATTATAAAAATTATGAAAAAATTTTGAGTAAGGTAATTAAAGATGCTAAGTATAAATACGAAAATAATGCCATTAGAAAATGCAGTGGTAATTCAAGACAGCTTTGGAGCATAATAAATGATAAGTTAGGGAAAAAAGAAGCAAGGAGGATCACTTGATAGTATAATAGTTAATGATCAGAAAATTGATGACAAGACCACTATTGCGAACACTATGAATGAATATTATTGTAATGTAGGATTAAATTTAAGCATTAAAATTTAAAAAATGAACTTAGAACAATTGAAATTGCCAGTTCGAAACAACTACTCAATTTTTATAAATCCAACTAATATGTATGAAATTCAAAATATAATTATTGCAATGAAAAAAAAGGCTGGTGGAGTAGATAACATTAGTGCAATAACTATCAAATCTTTATCGAAACATATATCAAAACCGTTAGAGTACATATTTAATCTATGCATATAGCAATCGATCTGGCCTAATGCACTGAAAAAAGCAGATATTGTACCTATATATAAATCAGGAGACAATAGTTGTATTAGTAACTATAGACCAATATCGCTAATTTCTAACATTGCCAAAATCATATACAATAGACTTTATAATTTTATCATAAAGCACAAAATAATATCTGATAGACAATTCGGCTTTCTAAGACAGAGAGGAACGAAGGATGCTCTCAATTGTCTATCAAATATTATATATAGAAACCTAGATAAAAGCAAACCGATTATAACTGCGTTCTTAGATCTGGCTAAAGCCTTCGATACTGTAGATCACAGTATACTGCTGGACAAATTAGAAAGATACGGTGTAAGAGGAGAAGCATTAAAATTACTCAGCAGCTATCTATCTGATAGGAAACAATGTGTAAAGATAAGTAACCGCAAGAGTGAATACAAAAAAATTATGATAGGGGTTCCACAAGGAACAATACTTGGCCCTCTATTTTTCATATTATACGTGAATGACCTACTGATAGATATGCAAAATGAAACAATCTTACGCTGATGACACAGTTATCATCTCATGTGATAATTCGTGGACAACTGCGCAAGAAAAATTAAATGAATATCTTCGTAAGGTGGCAATATGGCTAAAGCTAAATAAATTATCACTCAATGTAAATAAAACCGTATATATTGCATATGGCAATTACTGTGATAGTGTGCCTAGCACCTTAAACATCAGAATTGGTGATAATGTAATAAATAGAGTAGACAGTTGTAAATATTTAGGTTTAATAATAGACTATAACATGAAGTGGGATAAACACATAAATTATATTATAAAAACAACAAGATATTTAATCTTTATTTTTGCGGAGCGAAAGAAATTTATGGATAGTAAAACGCTAATGTTACTATATTATGCCTTCTTTCAAAGTATTACATCATTGCATGGGGTGGGGCTTATAACAATTACTTAAATTTAATTCAAGGGATACAAAAGAAAATACTTCGAATTATAAATAAAAACTGTTATATAGCAGAGAACCAACCTCTAAGTATAAGGCAAATGTTTGAACTAGAGTGTATAGTATATCATTATAATGAATTAAGAGACAGATACATAAGAAGTACAAACAAGACACGAAACAAGAATCTACCATTGCCTAAAATTGATAAAACGGTAAGCAAGAAAAGCAGTTATTTTGTGGCTGTGAGTGTATTTAATACGCTACCGAATGATCTCAAAGACCTAGCAATAAGTAAAATCTCTATGAAAAGAAAATTAAAGAGGTTTATAGAAAAGAATTACCTTTTGGATGTTATATTTTTTTAAAATATTTTAATATTATTAACTTGCTATGAAAAGGAAAAAGGGCATGATAGCGTTAAATGCGTTACCTTGGCTCTATATGGTAGTTTTAAGTATATTAGTATTAGTCATTAAGTAAGCCATTCCTATGTACAGGCAACTGTGTTTGCCTCTATAGGATGCCTTTTAAAGGGCATATGTATATGGTATTAAATAAAATAAAAAAAAAATAAAATAAAAAAGTTACAGGATTACAAGATTCACGAAGACAGAAGAAAGAGAAGGTTTAGTCAGAAAAAAGGTAAAAGGAAGTGGGGTAAAAACATTCTGAAAATTTAGTCTAGGCATGGTGTAAGTGAAAAAAGTTAATTCAATCAAGTATGACATGTAATGTAAGGTTTTTTGAGAAATTTAGGCTAGGTGTAGTGTAGAATAGAGTATATTCAATATATATATATATATATGGGTGATTCTCTGCGAGATCAGCCGGCCAACATTTTTTTCTTCTGCAACCCGCGGTAAATATGTTCTAAAAAGTGTTTCCAATGCCCCTGAATTTTTTCAGATTTTTAAATTACTTTATTCCAAAATGGCATGGTGCCAAAGATGTCAATTTTGGAAATTTTTGGGTTTTTAGCATGATTTAATTAATTTATAGCTCCTCAGGGAAGCATTTTTTAGATATAACATATAGATACTTTTTTTGTAAAATTTTCTTAAATTTTCATTAAAAATACTTTCAAAGTCATATATATATGTTATACGTACCCTATAAGCCATTTAAACCTTAAAATCAAAGTATTAAAAGAATAAGTATTCTAAGTAGAAAGATTGTTTTGATATTGTTTGTGTGTGCATTTTGTGTATTTATCTATGATATGGTCTGTAGTATTTTATTGAAAGCAAAATATGTAGTAAGATGAAATGTCTAAAAAAAAATGAACTTTTAAAATAGTAAAAGGTTAGGCGAGTTTAATATATTCCGCAACGAAATAACTGATAAAAAAGAAATGAGATCAATCAAACAAACTCAAGTTTATTATATTGAATCATAATGAAGCAATAAAATTTTTGGTCAATAAAGGGCTTACTTAACTTAAAGTTAAGTTATACAATGATGATGAATTAGGAACAACTCTCAAGATACTTTCTACGTAACTTGCCATGCCCGTTTCATCGTACTTATGGTGTTTTTATGACGTTATAATACATAGAAAGAAAATTTTAGTTGTTCACAGGTGAAAGAGGCGACAAACCCCGTAGTTAAGCGGAAAAATAGGACACGTTCCAACGAAAAACGGCCGGTATAGAACGAACGCAGTGCGACTACGAAGAGAAATCGGGAGAACATACTTAGCGCCGGAACTCCGGAACGTCGGTCTCGACGGGAAGCGAGTCGGGGAACGGAGACAGATTATTCACGACACTCTCATCTCAGCCATGGGAGTAACCGTTCGCGCCGCCCGGTTGATCGAGTACATCACTCCCGTGATCGTACCGCTTCTCGTTCTCCGAGTGTCCACTCGCACTATGACGATCATCGTCGACGCCGCTGTGACAGGAGGCATCGGAGCCGTGATTATCTTCCCCGAGAGCGCCGAGAACGACGGCATCGGCATCGCTACGCGTCCGATAGCGAGGATTCATTCAGCGGCGACCGCAGCAGTTATTATAGCCGTAGCTCGCGAAGAACCCATAAGCGGAGGCACCGATATAGCGACTCGTCCAGTAGTTCGCGGTCCGACTCCCGTAGTGGAGGTTGGACGAGAGACGGAAGTATGCGTAGCGATCGAGTGCGTTCGCGAAAAATCGAGGCGTTAACCAAGTCGCTCAAGAATTGGACGCCGCGGTTCAGTGGGGCGGTCCAAAGCGGAAAATTTTTTGTCCAGCCTGGACCTATTTACGGACGAGGCCGCGCGTTAGTACCGAGGCGCGCAGTCAAATTTCCGTAGTTGGCGACAGTTTCGTAGGGCTTTCCTCTTCCGTTTCATCGGCGAGACGGATGAACAGGAGGTCAATATGGACCTGGCGCGACGTACGCAGGGAGTCGGCGAGACTATTTCGGCCTATATCGTGTGTTACAAATACCTACGTGGTTATTTGTGTCATCCTCCTAGCCTGCGAGATCAAGTAGCGACGGTGTACGCGGGATTGCGTTCCGAATATCGAAATTTCATAGTAAATTTGCCGTGTTATTCGTTGGACGACATAGAGCGTTACGGGCACCAGTACGAGCAACGCTGTAATTTAAACGCTCGCTGGGTTCCTCCGCCGTCCTCCGATAAAATGAATCTCCCGGGTTCGGCGTACGTGTCCGAGCCTGGGAATAAAAAGAAGGGAAAAGAAGTCGCTGTTGTCGAATCGCCGCCGGACACGGGAAGCGGGCCGGGAAATAATAGCGCCGGTGGAAATAATCCATCAAATAACGCGAATAAGGGTCGTAATAACCGTAATCGGAATGGCAATAATAGAAACGGAAACCAGTCGAATTCTGGGCCGAGCGATACTCCAGCAGGGGGCTCTAGCCCAACGGCGGTGGTACAGGTCACGCCCGCGGTAACGGAATCGACGCCCGCAGCTGCTAGTGGCGGATTACGGATAGGAAATCCTCAGAGTTGTGCGTTGAATCCTCCCCCGCAACAGTACTTAGCGCCGTCCCAACCGCCGAATAATGGGACCCAAGTAGGTCGCGGTAACGGACCTTCTAAAATAGGACCGTGTTTTGGATGTGGACATCGCGCGGCTAACTAGTGATGGGCGATTCTACTCGATTCTTTGAGAATCGACCGATTCTTTTTTTCTAGAATCGATTATTTTGTCGATTATTTTCGGTGAACGATTCTTGGGTATTGATTATTTTTGAACTGAGAATCGGAGGGAATCGAAGACACCGTTGCGCTCGGCCCACGCCCATACCAACTGCAAGTGCATATTTGGTTTCTAGCAGTTTGCTACATTTAAGAAAGAGAGAGAGAGAGAGTAGTAGTCTTAACCTAACCTGACGGCTTCAAAAGAAAAACCGTTGGGCGTCGATGTCGAATAAAGAGAGCCAGTTGTAACTGACAACTTGTAAGTTGGTGCTTTTTCTGCTTTGGCTTTTGCCCGTAAATGAAAAATGGATGTGGTGAGTATGCTAAAAAATAAACGTTTATAGTTGTTACGAACAGCTACCGCTCTCCGTTACAGAGTTAACAAAATTATTACGTTTCCCTTTAGGCTAATTGTGAACACACGACGTGCGGATATTGTAAGGAGAAAATGATGTTTACAGAAATCAAGAATCATAAATGTGTCAGAGCATTCCCATCTCTCACCATCACGGACGATCACATTTTTTATCCTCAAGACAGTAAGATTTTTACGCATTAAATATATTTAAGTAATTATCGTATTACAAAGCCCGTCTTGAGTCGTCCGTTCATATGGATGGTAGTTGTCGTTAGAAAATGTAGCGCGAATAAATGACCGGCGAGTTTCGATGATCGTCGCGCGCTCATGTGACGTCGTTATGTAGCCGGCTATGCTTAGCATCAAGATTGCAACTCGCGTATTATCAGCTGCGATAATACTGCGTGCTTTCTTAGCAGACGCGCGTCCCTTCGCCAACATCCCCGATGATAACGCGATGGATACCAATGCATGCATTTTTAGGTAGTTATATAGAGATACAAATACGTGCATTTTTCCGGATGGACGACGAGGGCCATGTCTTTAATTTATTTTATAATTTTTAATTTTTCCAGGGAATTGTACCACGTACTACGAAAACGTGCACGAAAATTACTATTCAGACCCTGTTGATTACTGTGCGGATAGATTTGACAATGAAAACGAGTTTGTTCCTGATAAGGATGAGCCTGATCCTCCTGCAGCTTCAGATGCTCACAAGTCTCAGTACACAATGTATGCGTATTTACGTAATAAAGTTCTTCTATAAAGTTTTAAATACATTTTTTTTCCGGCACTTGCTCTCACAAAGCTAGCTTTCAGACTACAAATCCTGCTTCAGATCACGTCGTGAAAACGGCACAACAAGCAGAACTGGTAACTCAAGTGCAAGATGAACTTAGAAAAAAAGATGACAAAAAAATGAAAAATCAGAAAAGCCCAGTAAGCAAGTGCCAGCAAAAAATGCACAAGTTGAACCATCAGGATCTCAAATAAACGAAAAAAAGTTAGAATACGCGTGTCTTGTTCACTTAATAATACTGTTAATTTTTTACATCTTATGATTTTACAAAATTTGTAGAAAGAAAAGTCAAGGTAGCATAATTTGGAATCATGTTACAAAAACAAAGGACAAGAATTTGTATGTTTGTAATTACTGTCAAAAGCAGTACAAAGCATGTGGTAATACAACGAACATGTTAAAGCACTTGGAAACTCAGCATCCTCTTTTCTTCGAAAAAAGGAAGGGTGTAAAAAGATCATTAGATGAAGCTAATGCGTTAAAACCGAGTGAATCTACCAAAGACACTGCTGTAAAAAAATCAACTGTAAGGGACATATTTGACATTTTGCATTATTTTATAATTTTATATAAAATTGGTATATTTCTAGGTGTTATCAAAGCATTTAGGAATACGAGATGCGTTTGCACGTATAAGTTCTTTTAATGGTAAGTTAAAAATATTACAGTAAATCTTACGCTGTATTAATTTTTTGTAAAATATTTACAAATATTTATTTATTTTGTAAATGGAGGTACCATTGCTGATACGATTTCTAACACGATTCTCTATATGATCTGCAAAGATTTGCTACCCATAGCCATAGTGGAGTATGAAGGATTTTAAAAATTACTTAAACTTTTAGCACCTTTATATAAGGTTTCGTCAAAGAAAACGATGACGCGAAAACTTGAAGTTAGGTACGATATTTTGAAAAGAGCTTTTGTTAAAAAAATAGAGGCTTTGCCTTATTATTGCTTGACAGCGGATAACTGGACCGACTGCTCGAATCAAAGTTATGTTGGTATAACCATACATTATGTAAATGAATCGTCGAAATGATAAGCAAAATACTGGGCTGTTTTCCATTGTACGAATATCATACCTCTGCATATTTGAAAGAATCGATGACTAAAATATTTGATGATTTTAAAATTAATCTACAGAAGATCACAGCTATGGTTACAGATGGTGCACCAAACATCAAAAAAACTTGTATTGACTTAGTAGGCAAAGACAAACATCTTGTTTGTATTGCTCATGTTGTTGCCCATCTGTTACCAGATGTACTCAGTGATTTTAAGGAATTAACAACAATACTTGACAAAGTAAAGGCTGTTGTCAAACAAATAAAGAGAAGTATCCCAGCATCAGATGCACTCAAGGAACGACAGATCAAGGATGGAAAAAGCGAGGGAACTGTTTTCAAATTAAAACTTGACGTCCCTACGCGATGGACTACGAAAATCGACATGATTGAAAGCTATATCATTCTCGAGCTCTACCTTTATCACTGTATAATCAAATGCGAAAATCCCGTTGATTTCTTAACAAGGCACGAGTGGAAGGTGTTAAACGATGTATTGCCTTTAATGAATCCAATCAAATCGGTAATAACTGAAATAAGTGGTGACTCTTATCCCACAGCCAGCTTGATCATACCCATTATTCACTGCATGGAAATGAAAATAGATTCTATAATTCCAGCAACAGGCGTAGGGGCAACGTTCAAGAATAAACTTAAAATTTCTATAGGAAATCGATTCAAGAATATCGAACATTGTTCGACTCTAGCCATGTCAACAATATTATATGCAAAATACAAGAAGATACACTTCAAAGACCCATATGCTGTTTCGTCTTCGTTAAGCCGTATCAGAAAAGAGTTTTGATAAAACCATTTTAGTGTAAAAGACTTAACATCTTGTTATTTCTAAGCTATTGTACAGATGAAGAGTGGTTTGCGGTTCATTAGCTTTTGAGCTTTCTATTTTTGTATTCTTGTAAATAGCAAGAGATGCTCATAGTCATTACTTTAAGTTATTTATTTTTGACTTGTATAGATAGAGTTGTAGATCATTACAAATTTTTACAATTACAATAAAATCCTTAATCCAATAACCAATACTTTTTTTAAATTTACCTGTGTGATGTGTCATAATTATCTAAACTAAACAAGTGTGTAAATTTGTAATTGTACGCATTTAATTGAAAATATACACAAAATATATCTTCTTTTACAGATTCATCAAATCACAGAAGAATTTCTGCATCATGTGCCAGATTGAGCAATAAAAAAGTATTAATTTGAAACAAAATATAGGAAGATTATCCAAATTTTTTATAATTTGTAAATGCATGCCGAAATGCAAAAAATATTTGTAATAAAATTATACATATTTTGTAAATTAAAAATATAAAAGTTGACACCAAATTTATTAGCATTTATTAAACACCTTTAAAGTAAACATTAAAAAATATTAATTTAAAATGTCGATTCTTAATCGATTCTTCGATTCTTTTTTTAGAATCGGCGATTCTTAAGATTCGATGAATTTAAAGGATCGATTTTTCAGAATCGATTTTTTTTAAGGAATCGCCCATCACTACGGCTAACTGCCCAAAAATGAACTGCTTCGAATGTGGCCAAAGCTGATACCGAGCAGCGAGTTGTCCGAAACGGTTGGCGAGACAGGTGTACTGTCAGCTTTGTAATAAGGAAGGGGTGACGGTACGCAAGTGTTCGAATTGCAATATCCTCCAGCGTTTGAGAAACGGAATCGCGGGTACTCAAATCAACCCCCAGGGACCCGCGAAATGAAGGGGGTTGAACCTACATTAGCGCCGATCGTTCCAGTAGATCCTGGTTTGGTCATTGGCGCCGATACCCCCGTAGTAGCGTTAGGCGGGGTATCAAACGAACTGGAAGGTGAAGAAGAGTCGTATTGGGGAGAAGCGTGGAAGGGTTTTAACCATAAAGAGTGGCCGGAGTACGTAGTCGCCTACTCGCGAGAGAAGTCGATGTCGAAGGAAGATGCGAAGGAAGAATTGGCGCCGTCCGAAGGGAGAGGCGACCAATGGAAGTCGAAGTCGAAGGAAAACGCGAAGGAAGGATTAGCGGCGTCCGAAGGGGCGAGCGGCCAATTGAAGTCGAAGCCGCAGGGAAGTACGCGGGAAGAACTGGCGCCAATCCAAGCAATTGGCGACCAGCCGAAGTCGCAGATGGAAGGGAGTACTCTGGAAGAACGCTCACCTCCCGCGAAGTCGAACGTAGTGTGTGATCCGAACTCAAGCGGAGATAAGTTTGCGATCTCCATCGGTGGGCGATTGAGGTTGGGGAAAAGTAGCGCCGAATCCGAGAGTGACAAATTGAATCGTTTGCTCAGACAGGCTCTAGACCCCGATTTAAGCGAAGGTTTAGACGACGACGTGACCACCGATTTTAGGGATCCAAACAAAGGCTTGCCAACACCTTCTGTTTCGACGGGGGCAGTGCCTCGACGTGTTCCAGCCGTGAGATGCTCGGTGCGTTTATGTGAGTCTAGGACCCCGCCTAGTAGTGTTTTGGAGGGGGGTGAGACTGATGGAAAATCAGTACAAAGCGACCCGGTAGCCACCGATAACGTGCCCTCGGTGCGTGATATTAATGCGGTAGTCGATGATAATCGTAAATTCATACGTCTATGTCTAGGTTGACGTTGGTATACGGCTCTGGTAGATTCTGGGGCGTCGGTTTCGTTGATGAAGGCTGAAGTAGCCGAACGCTTCAGTTCGCGCCTACAACCCTGCGATTCGGTTATACGAGGGTTTAACGGTTATAGCGCCGCGGTGAAGGGCGCGTTATCGATTAAACTAGATGTAGACGGAGTAATAAATCAGCTGAAAATGAGGGTGGTGGAACAATGCCACCACGATATCATTTTGGGGATAGATTTCCTAGAATTATGGCTCGTGGAGTTAGCTCCGTGGGAGAATCGATGGCGCCTGCCAGATGGGACATTGCATGAATTTTGCGGGAAGTCCTCAGGGAACGGGAAAGAACTCTACGCCGAATGCGCCGGATTATCAGAACTCACCCAGTCGGAACACGATAGATTACTAGCCGTGGTAAAGAGATTTTTGCCGGAAAACCCGCCCGCGGATTTGAAGCCCACTTGGTTGATAAAACATAAAATCGTGTACGTAGGAAATAAAGTCGTCAAGCATAAGTATCGTCGTTGGTCGCCGGTCCGTTGGGTTATCGCGATGCGGGAAATTGAAGAGATGCGCCGAATGGGAGTAATAGAACGCTCAAATAGCGACTTTAATAGCGCCCCAGTAGTAGCGAATAAAGAAGGCGGGGAGAAGAGATTTTTTGTAGACTATCGTGACGTAAATGACGGGACCGTTAAAGACGCGTACCCATTACCGCCAATCGATAAGCATATTGGATAAATTACGAAATGCGAGGTGCATTACGAAGATAGACTTGCGGAAAGCCTACTTTCAAGTGCCGCTGAACGAAGATAGTAAAAAGTATACCGCGTTTTCCATGCCTGGATCGGGCTTATGGCTATTCACGCGAATGCCATTTGGGTTGGCTAACGCACCAGCGACTTTTCAACGTCTGGTGGATAGCCTATTTGGACCCGAATTTGAGCCGTACGTGTTCGGTTATTTAGATGATATTATAATCGTAACGGAGAATTTCGAAGACCACCAGAAATGGGTGGAAATCGTATTAAAGCGGATTACGGAGGCGGGTTTGACCGTTAACCGAAAGAAGTGTAAGTTCGGTTGTTCGCAAGTGAGGTATTTGGGGTATTTGTTAGACCGAGAGGGGTTAAGGCCCGATCCAGAGCGAATAGCGCCGGTGTTAGAGTATTCTCCACTCAAAACGAAGAGACAGTTGCGCCGATTTTTAGGAATGGTGGGGTGGTATAGCTGGTTCATCCCGAATGACTCGGAAATTAAAATCCCCCTGTTGAAGCTTCTGCGGAACACGCAACCGTGGGTATGGGAAGATGAGCAACAAGAGGCGATCGAGGCATTAAAGTTAGCCTTGACTCGTGCTCCCGTTCTTGCGCGCCCCGATTTCACAAAGAGGTTCACGATTCAGTGCGACGCGTCCGACTTTGCAATTGGCGCGGTACTTACCCAAGAGTTCGAAGATGGGGAGCACCCAATCGTGTATTTAAGCCGCGTATTATCGCCAGCAGAGAAGAGTTACACTACGACGGAGAAAGAGTGTCTGGCAATGATCTACGCGATTAAGAAGTTGCGTCCGTATATAGAAGGGTATGGGTTTACTGTAATCACAGATCATAGCGCCTGGCGTTGGCTCCAAAATCTCAAAGACCCAACTGGCCGATTAGCGCGTTGGGCCCTCGAGTTGCAACAATGGTATTTCGAGATCGTGCTGTTGTAATTGGGTACGGATCACTGAGGATGAAAAAATCAAAGGGAGTTCAAATCTTGAGAACACAAGGTCTTTATTGATTACAAAAGGTGCGACTTGCCGTCGCGAACTCTTGTCCCTGTCTGTCCCCTCTCTCGCGCGGGCGCGAGGGACTCACGCGCTCGGGCTGCACTAGCGACCCCATCCTCGTCTCATTACACTACTGTCATAGCGGGAGATTCAAAAAAAAACACGCTTACATTTTTCACATCCTCCAATCTTGAGTCATAGACTCAACAAAATAAATATCGTTTTACAAAATGATCGCATACAAATACTTAAAAAAAATTATCGCTTACAATTGTGTACATTTTGGTTTCTTTACAATACGCCTACTTCTTGTTCTAAGTTCTTTAGCGCCGTCATCTTTGTCCGTTTTGACACAATTCGATTCCTTTGGTGAATCTCCACACTGACCATTCTCTTTCAATTTTTCGCGTAACATATTATTTGTGTCGATATTGTCAGGGATTTCAAGCGGATAGATGCGTTGTACTGGTCGTTTGAAGTTGCCTGTACTTGTCTTTAAATAGCTATTTTTTCCATCTCGCCCTTTGATCAGTTCTTCGATTCGCGCCAAAGGCCAATCTATTCGCTTACGACTGTCGTTGCCTACCAGAACAACATCACCCTTTTTGAGTTTACGTGATTCGGTAGTGCGAGGTTTTATCACAAGTTGGCTTAAGTATTCTTTGCGAAAGCGACGACTTAAATGTTCCATTAATTCTAATTTATACTTATATCCAGATTTGAGATCAACTTGATCAATTATATCAAGATCGGGCGTTTCTGACTCTCTTAAGTCGCGTAAAAACATAGCCGGTGTAAGTGGTTTTAAATCATTCGTTTCGTCGGAAAGGTACGTCAAAGGACGGGAATTCAGAGTGTTCTCACAATCGCATAATACTGTACACATTTCCTCATACGTGAGACAAGCCTTCCCTAAAACTTTTCGCAAAATATTTTTGAGCATACCTATCAGCCGTTCCCACCATCCGCCCCACCACGCTGCGGTAGGTGGATTAAAACGCCATTCTATACGTTGTGCGCAGCTATACTAAAAAATAGTGTCCCAGTTTAAATCCTCAAGTAAATTGTTCGCGCCTACAAAATTACTCCCATTATCACTGTACATAGTAACCGGTCTGCCACGACGGCCAATAAAACGACGAAAACTGCTAAAAAATTCTAGTGTCGACAATGACGTCACGAGTTCTAGGTGTACTGCTCGGTACACTGCGTAAGTATACAAGCATATCCATGCCTTCCGCCCTTCACGTAAAAATAGTGGACCTGCATAATCCACTCCAGTTATTTCGAATACTGCGGCATCTTTAACACGATGTAATGGCAGAGGGGCTGGATCTACTTGCATTGGCCTAGTGTTAAATCGCTTACATCTTACACACTTTTCTATGATCGAACGAATTGTTTTTCTTGCTTTTAAAATCCAGAATCTTTCTCGCAGCTGGCACATCACGCTTTGTACACCGGCATGACACATGTTTTCGTGTGTTTCACGGATTAGCAATTCGACTACTTTGTCTTTGTTATCTAAAACAATCGGGTATAAAAACGAAAAATGATCATCCCGCTCAGAGATTTGTTTTTAATCGAATTAGGCCGTCAGTATGTACAAAAGTTTGTAGTTTTGCTAAACGAGGATCTTTCTCTGATTTAAACGTTTTGCGTTGTACAAATTTCAAATATTTTAACTCGGCTCTATACATTTCTCCATAGGTCAATCTCTTATCACTATTAGTCTTAAGATTACGCTTAAAATTAATAAATTTTATCATAATAGCGAAAAATCTGATTAGTTTAGTATAAGAGGAAAATTGTTCTACTATCTTTAAATCTGTTTGACTTTCTTTACTAAACATCGAAAACTGAATTGACCTTTTTAATTCGCTCTGAATTTCTTTCTCATCTAAATTACCTGTCATATTTGGCCAACTGTCCTTGTCTCCACGGAGCCAGTCTGGCCCCTCCCACCAGCGAGAGTCGAGCAGTTCCTTTGCTTGGCAACCACGTGAGGGAAGATCCGCGGGATTTATCTTTCCCGGCACATAACGCCATTTCCCGGACTTAGTCAGATTGCAGATCTCGCGGACTCGGTTCCAAACAAAAATGCCCCATTGACTATCGCGATTTAGCCAAGCTAAGACTGTCGTTGAGTCGGACCAATAAAACACCGGTACGTCATCGTATTCTAAAGCATCAATAATTTCTCGTGCTTGTCTGCTTCCTATTGAAGCAGCTAAAAGCTCTAATCGTGGAATAGTCGCTTTCTCTGGGGCTATTCTTGCTTTCGCGGTTATGAATCGAAGTTCGACATTCCCCTTATTTTCTATACGTAAAAATGATACTGCGGCGTACGCAACTTGACTCGCATCACAAAAAGTGTGGAGAGACACGTATATTGTGCCGAGTTTTCGAGGGATAGCTATATTTTTCAAATAATGTAGTTGTTTGACCCAATTATGAAATCTTTGTTCAGTGTCCTTATCTACAGGCGAATCCCAGTCCTTTTTGGATTTCCATAATTCTCTTAATAATAGTTTTGGTAGTAAAGTCACTGGTGTGGTAAATCCAATTGGGTCAAACACTCGGTGTGCTACAGACAAAATCATTCTCTTATTAGTTATTAATAAATCTATTTGATCCAAAACGGTTGGATTTATTGAAAGAGTATCCTGTGTTTTATCGAATAAGAGACCGAGTACTGAAGTCGTTCGCTTCTCACTCGAATCGCGCGTATACTCCTACCCTCTTAAATCAAAACTACCTTTTTTCATAACCTCTTTTGCCGTTGAAGTGAACAAATCTAATTCTTCTACTGATTTTACACTCGCGAGACAATTATCTACATAAAAAGACTTAGCCAATTTTTTAATTGCTTCCGTAGACCATTTATGATTAGGATCGTTCAAGATGTTTGAAATGTGCAATTACAGCTCCTAATAGAAAAGGACTGCAGGTGAGGCCAAAAACGACTCGTCTATGCCGGGACGACTTCAGTTCTCCATCTACATACCGCAAGAATCTTAAATAATCTCTATCTTTTTCATTAATTTCTATTTGTAAAAACGCTTTGCGAATATCAGCCAGAACCGCGATTTCGTGTTCTCGGAATCTGAGCAAAGCAGCTGGAATCAACTCAATTAGGTTAGGCCCTTTTTCGAGACAGTTATTCAATGACGGTTTACCCTTCTCGGCTGCGGAAGCGTAAAAAGTCGGTCGTATTTCCGTAGTACTTCCTTCTTTTATAACTGGACGATTAGGCAAATAATGTGCTATAGCGGTCAATTCAGCTTTTGGTACCACCTCTATAATCCCTTCATCACACCATTCTATGAAAACATTCGTGTACTTGTCAAAACGTTGTTCATTTTTTAATTTTTTAGCGGTTTTTTCCACTCTTGTCAGGGACAAATTGAAATTGTTCGACAAAGGAGCGTGATCTTCGATCCACGGTAAATCTACTGAGTAACGGAGTAACGACTATTCTCTTTAAAACGAACTGTTTTCAAAAAATGATCTTTTACAGATTATACT
Source organism: Nasonia oneida (assembly GCA_037356405.1). NCBI lineage: Eukaryota > Metazoa > Arthropoda > Insecta > Hymenoptera > Pteromalidae > Nasonia > Nasonia oneida. Next base: position 32,720 of record JAZHPH010000065.1, read on the forward strand.
CTCAAAAAACTGTCAGATTTTTCGATAGGATCCCTAATACCTAAAACGTCTAAGCTCCATAAGTCGGAGATACTCGCTTCTGTGACAAACATTGATACGGCTGTACTCCCAGCGTCTCTTCGTTCGATCGCGGGGACTTTGCCTGAAATTGTCCAGCCTAATTTGGTCTCTATGGCAGTAAGGCCGTTCGACAAATCAAACTTTTTTGCCGTTAAAAGTTTACCGAAAACATCCGCACCTATCAAAAGGGCAATTGAATCGTCACAAGTTTTTTCTGTCGAGTCTAAATCGGATAAAGTAATATGCTCTCGTTCTAATTCATCAAGCCAATCTGCTTTTTTGATGTGCGCAATATTGTCGCAAATAACACGCTGATCAATGGCTTGTAAATTACAGGCATAATCCCCGCTAATGTTTTTCAAATGAACAGAAAAACTTTGTGTATCTGATTCTCAGAACTTGCGCCTCCGAAAAGCTTGTGTACTATTTCCTTCCTACCTATGGATGCGTAACCTAAATGTTCCGCTACGTCTGATCGAATATAAGTTCGCGTGCACCCGTTGTCGATCACAGCTCGTACAATCTTTTGTTTTGATTTCGAGTACAACACGACGCGCAACGTTAATAAATACACTTCGGGAAGACTGCATAAATTCGCGAGACTCTGCTCTGTAACAGGTTTGTCGGATTTATTCGTATCATTCGAATTCAAAAGTGAAGGATAAACTAAAATCACGTGCCGTTTTCCACACCATGCGCAACTTATCTTTACATGACAATCTTTCGAACGATGTCCACGCATGAGGCATTTCTAGCAACAGCCGTTTTCTCTAATTAAATTTTTTCGAGACTCCGTCGACATTCTTTTAGCCTTTTCAGTAGTAGGGGCTGCGCGGCTACTGGGCTAAGCCGGTTCTGGGCCACAAAATACCGACGCATGGTAACTCATATTAGTAGGTCCCTGTTTTACCGACGGAACAGTGCATATTGACCGTACTGCCAGCGGTGCCGCCCCCCAGAAACCAGTGTTGTCGACGGTGGCGCCCCCGTTACCGACCCCCCCTCCATAGCTCAGAGTGAGCATCGGTAATTTACTTTATCGACCTGGGATGCTATGGATAATTTGGAATAGGATTTGTAGGATTAAAGGTTAAGATTAATAAATAAATACATCAAAAGATTCATTTTTATTTTACTTTATTCAAAAAAAGATAGGTACATAAAACATTATTTGTAAAGACATGTATATTATAAAATCTTTCAGAACTTCTTATAACCTTGATGTTCTGGCATGGTCTTCGTATTAGTGGAATATTTCTCAAAAGTATTTTGTAACCGTTCAAATTTATTAACAGGAGTAGAACAAGGTTTTCCACGATACGTATTACATTGTTTATCATCTTGCACTCTTCTAGCGCTTTTATTCTCCTTGAGAGGTGTGTACGGAATGCTATTTGGTTTCATTTTTTATATCTATCCTGACTGATGGTTTAAGAATTATCAGTATTAACTGATTCGAATGTTTATTCCTGCAAGCTTTATATAGTTTCAAACAAGTTTTTTAATATCACCACTTATAGGATTATACTTGACAATGCGATCATGTAGAATTAGACAATACGCTGTAGTGTCCATGGGTATATTACGCTTACATTCAAATTCAAGACGTACGTCTACAGCTGCCTGTTTGAGTCACTCGTTTTGTTTTGAGCAGTCGATAACTATGAGTGGAGAATTTGTAATGAATTCTTCTTTGCTTAAAAGGGGATCTATTACAATTCTATCAGAATAATACGCATTCTGAAAATTAGCATACATATCGTAAAGCATGGCAAACTGATTGTTTAAAATATCAAGATTCAGATTTCCATACGGATAGCTCTGAGAGTTGAGGAAAAGTTTGACATTACTAATATTACAATGATCAAAATGACTAGCATGTATCTTCGTACACCTTTCCTCCCTATTTGAAAACCGAGAATGATAAAACGTGGTTTTTCCAGCTGATTCGATGTTTTTACAGTCCATATATGTTGCGTGGTTGTTGGAAGTACTGGATACTCATACAAATTCAATGAACGAAAACTCATCGAAATCGGTATATCTTTTTGAATATAGTTAAATAGTTGTATTTTTCGTCGGTCTGACAGCATGAGGTAGGGTATAAGCCACTCTATACGATTGATCTCGATTTTGAATTCTTCATATGTCGGTCTCCCGTCCACCATTAAAGCCTCTTGCAAAACAGGCATTCAAATCATTTCTCGATCTTGTGAGAATAAGTTCATGCTTAACGTTTACAACGATTTTGCGACAATCACTCGTTGCTGACTGACTGTCTGACGACATACTAAGCTATTAATATAGCTTTTGTCAGCATTAAAAACAATACCCATTTCAATGGCTTTTAAAATGTAGACGAATTGTCATAATTTCACCTCGGAGATTAATCAAATCACCATCTTGATTTACTATGCGTAGTTATAGGTGATCGATCACTTTCACAGATATTGGCAAGTAAATTATTTATTTAGGCACCTCGATTATCTTGTAGCCTGGCGGAACTGCTGGGAAAAATTCATGTATTGTATGAACTTTCTGCTGATTTATGTATGCTCCTGTCGTAATGTTACATTTAACTCGTAAAGCGTTCACTTTGAGAATAGCTACTGGTAAATCTGAGTTGTGACTTATATAGGGCTTCAAAAGTCTTGGAGTGAATCCTAGTAGACGACCAATCGAGTCAGTCGGTCGGAAATCTATTTCATGACTACACATAATAACAATTCGTAACGTATTATTATTTGGCTTGATACTAACTTTTATACCTCGAGTATCGAGGATACCTTGTACGATCAATATCCTCAATCTCATAACTGCCAGTAGGTAGTTCAATTATTTCTTGACCAACATAAAATTTATTACAGTTATCATCGACGTTCGGTATAGAATTAAAAGTTAGCAGCTCAACAAGTCCAAGACTGTATTGCTTATCCGAATCCAGTTCTATTGGAGGAAAATAGTGCGTCTCAAGGATTGAGGAGGTGCTGGAAAGGCTGAGAGTCATTGATTCAACAACCATCTTGAGTAGACTAATTCAAATCATTCATGTAGATTTCTTTTTATATAGACAATCTTTACGATTGAGCTGATTGCAGAGAAATTTCAGACAGAGATGATCACAGATGAAAGTTGAAAATTCCTGATACCTCTGATAATTATACTTAATTTGAGATACTTTCCAGTAATTCATAAGATAAGCGGTGGTTGTAAATCACCGAAACTATCAAAGTATGTAACCTCATTACCAATTTTTCGATAAGCTACCCAATGCGTGCCAGGTCCACTTGCATCATCCAGATTAATGACTGCCGATTCTCTGGCTCGACAACCATTTGAAGGCAGAGCATTTCTCATAAAAACTCCTCGAAAATTTTGTTTATTCATTAGGTTTACATATTTGAGCAGATCGTAGTCGGTAAGTGCACGTTTAGGCAATCTTATTTCATCGAAGTTTTTTTTTCTTCCTTTACACTTTATGTTCTTCTTCTTCAGAAAGATGCCGAAACCTTTACGATGAGGTTTTAGAAACAGTCCTTTACCGAGTGCCAACATTCAATTTTTTCATTATGTCTTTTTTAAAGCTCTTCCATTTGTTTCTTAGCAGCACTTGCTTTATTTATTGCTTTAGCGATTCCCGCAGCTCCTCCTGCAAGTGAGCCTACTGCACTGAGACCAGCAAAAAGTGGGATAAGTGCTGGAAGAAACCACCTACTTTGCTGGGAACAGGCAATATGCGTGAAACATTAACTTTACTTTTTCCACCAACATTTTTCACATGCTCTCGAGCCATCTTTAGTGCTGACTTTATCATAGAGCGAGAATCGTTGCCAGGAATGATAGGTTTTCCCATTGACTTGATCAAATTTTTCAGTGTAATCTTTTTCTTTGAAATCGTTTTCTTAAGTTTATTAGATCTACGCCTGCCACCTCCTCTTACTCCTCCTCTTCCAACACCGAAACCAAGCTTTGATTTTAACTTCATGGTATTTGCTATAGCGAAAGCTGTCGCTTTTCCTTTCAAACCAGCGTCTCTAGATTTCACTCTCTGCCACGCCTTCTCTGCTAAAATCTGATCAGCTGCGTTTCTCTCTTGAATGTTATCAGGATTTTTTGTGTAGGCAATATCGTGTTCCTTACAAGCAGCGTCTAAAGGATTTATTCCTGAATCACCACGAGCTAAACGTTTAGCAAGTTTAGTTCCTGGACCACAGTACTGATAACCAGGCACATGAAGTTCAATGGGTAATTTGTTAATCAATGTATTCACTAAACCTGTACCTTTTTTCTGATGCATGATGCTAGCTCTTAACAAGCTCATGCGAGACTGACTGAGGGTGCTATAAATGCTCATATTTATAATATATCGAGTCAGTCGTGATATGAAATTTTAAGAAGCATGATGGATCTTAAGAAGCAGGCAGCAAAATTGCCAGTGGTTAATTTCGATCTTTTGACCCAGCAGCAGCAAAAAAAAAACAACACAATCGTCATGGAAAATTGCTACAGTATAAGAGCAGTATTCTGTGGTCCGTCTAATTGTGGTAAAACGAACGCACTCTTATCTCTAATCATTCATCTTAATGGTTTGAGATTTGAAAATATTGACGTATACTCGAAATCTTTGAATCAGCCTAAATATAAAATTTTGGAACAACTTGTTGAGCCTCTAGAAGGTATTAAATACTTATCGTTCGGTGAACACGATCTCGTCGTATCACCTGATGACGCTCAACCCAACTCAATTTTTATCTTTGATGATATTGCCTGTAAGAAGCAGGATAATGTCAAAGCTTTTTACTGCATGGGCAGGCATAATTGCTTTTACTTGTGTCAGTCGTATGCGCAAGTACCGAAACATTTAGTGCGTGACAACGTCAACTTGTTGGTAATTTTTCGACAAGATGATATGAACTTAAAACATGTTTATAACGATCATGTTAATACAGATATGACATATCAACGCTTCAAAGATATTTGTTCAATGTGTTGGAATAATAGCAATCATAGTTTTCTCGTTATAGACAAAGACCGTGATATCAATGATGGTCGCTACAGAAAAGGCTTTGATCAGTTTGTAATAAATATACAGAATACTGAATAAATTTAGCATTTGATTGTGAGACTCTAAACTATCAAGATGTCTGATTTTGATCAACAAACTATAGTTCTACGTGAAGTTGAGAAAGCTCGTAGAGCTTTGAAAAGAAAGTACGATTTGGTAAAGTCACATAAATTGGAGGTGGAAAAAAATTTTGGAGGACTCATTCAAACCGCTTGTGAAACCACTGGAAAAGCTAATCGATGTAAGTGAGTATATTAAACAAGAAAAAAGTTTATCGCCAGTGGTAGTTAAAAAAGAAAAACGAAAGAAGAGAAAATTAAAATTAGATCATATTGAAAATAGTAAAAAAGACTATGATGATGATGCTGATGATGATGATGCTTATGCTGCTGCTGATGATGATGATGATGACGATGATCCTGGAGAATCAGCTTTTGAGTCAGCTGTGGGCGATTCAGATATTTCAGATGACGAAGAAACTGTTATTCAAAATAACGTTGCAAGTGTTTCAGATGTTTCGGATGATGAAAAAACAGTTATGAGCGCTAATGTCGATGAAAACATTCGATTGTTGCTTAAGGGACAAACACGAGCCTTAGATCAAGTGTATGGTTGGTTCTTCCTTGAATCGTACACACTTCTCTTTGCTGGAATCAGACGTTTCTAAATTGAATTTTACGTGAAATATGTGCGTATGTGTATAATTCGAACTTACCCATTTCATAATATTTTATAGTGCCCCCAGGCAAGCGTATCAGTAGTATTATCTTGAAGAAATCTTTTATCATCGTAAGGACTGAGAGCAATCTTCCTCTGTCTAATGGTCTTCACCTTGTGAAGTTTGGATCTTATAGCGTACTGCTCTCGACTCTGAATGCGTGAATTTCGTAGACAGTCCAAATAGTCATTAAATTCAATGGTTTTCTTTACAACTGAAGCTTTGATACCCTTGATTTTTTTCATACTATCTTGATTATTAACACGTGTACTGTACATTTTGCTTCTCAATCCAACAAATTCTGTAAGAATCTGACCATGACATTCATCTTTCATAAGTCCTACGACCTTTTTATTAACACATGGTATATTAAATACATTGTCTGCTGGATAATCTGATGTATCGAATTTATGAATATTCTTCTTCGTATCTTCATAAAAATCATCACATTTAACAGCATATATAAAACTATCAGTATCTGTGTATAATAATTTACAATTATCTTTGTACATTGGCCGTATATAATTATAATGAAAATCAGTGTCTTGGAGAGATCTAAAACTACAAGCGCAACATATATTGGCTTATTTATAAGTATATCAGTCTTATTTAACTGTATTGCAACTAGATTCTCATTAAAAATGGAACTACTGTGAAAGTTTGGCTTCGAAATTTGAGCTTCCACACCATATCTTCCATCGTATTTACTCATTAGTTTGACTGTAACTCGTTTTCTAATATTTTCCATGTTCTTGCCAAATACAGCATTATTCATTAATTTGAAAAAGTTTTTTTCAAATTCATTTTTTGCTACTGCCCTCATACTAGTGTTCAAATCAATATATGATTTGAGCCAGGGAGACTGCTTAAATTTTAGAATTTGATGTATTTTAACGAGTCGAAGACCGTGTGAAAGAGCTTGTTGCAGAGCAATATAATGAATAACGTAATTTCTTTTAGGTTGAAGTGTAGCTAAAAGTTTTTCCTGCTTAGATCCCGGAGGTTTTGCATGTTCTGGACAGAATGGTAAATCATTATGATCATCGTGTATTTCAGGAGGATAATCTAAATCTACTTCTAAAATATAACCATGAGAAGCGTCTGATGCGATGGAAAACAATTCAAAACTTTCACAATTTTCAAGCCACTGAAATTCATCATACGGAAGACACTGTGAAAGCCCAAATCCGTATAAATTATTTGCATCTAAATAAATCAAGTATTCATTTGCTTTATCTTTATCATACTTTTCAAGCATGTACTTATGATTAGCTGCTGCATACCGATTAGAGCACTGACTCAAACCACCTCGAATTCCTCGTTCTATAAAAAGTACCATGTCAATGTCTGTTAGAAGTTTTAATTGTACACCTGTATGTTTGAGCATAGCGTCCCAGGAAAAGCCTGGAGTAGTGTAATAATGAGCAGGATCTAGATTATAAACATTCATGCTCTGATCTCGAAAATTTTCGAAAACGTCTGCTAACAGCAAAACATCAGTCTTCATATAAAGATCTGAGTACTCGCCAAGTGTTTGTATATTAAATGTACTCCATACATTTTGTGCATGCTCATAATCTCGATCAGATATCGATGAGTCATTGAGAATGCTGAAAAAATCCTCTTTTTCAGGCAACTTACACTCTTAGTCTTGAAGATATGATGCTAATTTTTCAAGTGATGTAGGCATAAATCTAAATGAATCTAAAAATCTTATCTTAATTTTGCTGTTTTCTACATGCTTCGTAAATGAAATATATTTTTCTTTTGTCAGAGGTAGTAAATCAATCTGTCCTGGAAAATGGTTTGATACATCAGTAATAATAAAGTGTGCATCATAACCACTTAAATTATGAAACACAACTGGAACTATTTTTGAATCTTGATAGTTTAGATTGCAGGTAGCATGTGCAGGTCCTCGATATTTTCCAGTGAGATGACAGTGATCACGCATCTTTGCATCATCATTCAACAATTTTTTACAAATATGACACGTTTTTGAATCATAATAACCTATTAATTCAGTCTGAGATAGAAATGGCATAGGTAAAGGGTTCGCATATAAATCACTTATTTGTTTTTCTATGTTTCTTAACTGTTCAGCAAACCATTTTGACGCTTCAGGTCCTCTATAAAAGGCATATTTTGATAGTGAATCGTTGTAACTACATTTCAGATAGTAACCTATACTATAAATTTCATGACTTTGTATTGGTTGCGTGTTTGTTTTTTCATTTTGACTTATTGGTTTTAACAAACATTCACAGTCTGCATAGATTATGAAAGGTAACTTTTCATTGTAGCGATGATTTTTAAACATTATCAAACTATTTTCTTCATTAGGCAGTCTAATTCTACATTTATTTAATATTTTGCAATGCTCTTCATGCTTTATTAAGTCATCTTCTTTATAAAAAAAAATATAAACATCTATCGCAAACATAGAGTTTCTTTTTTCTATTTGTCAAATTATTACTGATTAAACGTGACAGACTTTTAATGTATACATAATGTGATTGAGATAAAAACTCATCACTTTCATCAACATCACCACCATCTAAATTATCATTTGTGAGTAAAAGAAGATTGATATGATTACTCTTTTTACATGATGTTAAATAAAGAGGTGTAATATCTTTGTTATCTAGACCAAACACATTTATTGATATTGCATTATTTTGCTTTTCAAATCTTAAGATACTTTTCAATGATACTGGCAACTCAATACCTTTCATATTTAAAATGTTTTCATACTGAATTTAACTATTCAATCTATTAGAATGATTTCCATGTTTTACTGGATATAATGCATATAAAATTGCCCATACAAAGCATTTGTTATCATAATTTTTAACATTTATGCATGCTTTCCTTTTCTCTATGAATGCTGGTAATGGTATATAAGAGCTACCGGCACGCCTTGGATTAAATTTATTTATATTTATCTGTATGTTTTCAATAGAATGTAGAGTCCAACCAGAATCACGTTCTTGAAATTCTTCAATATCTGTGAGTAGAGGTTCAATAACATTAGACTTGAACCATTTGTTTAACAATGTTGCAGATAAAATTTCATGATTTTTCGTGTTGAAATATTTAGTCGCAGTCTCCTTCTTTTTCTTCGACATTTTCATTATTCTCTACACATGTTTTTGTAAATTTACATGATAAAACAGTGTTAATTTTAAAAGCTTTATCATTTGAGTGCATCATACTTTGTATTCTTCGTGAAAATAATATTGCAGAGTCTCGTAGGAAATTAATTATATCAATGTGTGTCAAATTTGCTATAACAGCAGTCCTCATGCGGTTTTCAAAGGCGTTATCCATATCAATCCAACGCACACGATCAGTGACAGTATTTTGTTTATTTACTTGTACTCCAGCACCGCTTTTTCTTCTAGTCATAATTTCAAGTCTTGCTCTCATACATTCGATTTTTCCCATTGTACATATAATGCTTTGTCGTTCTTGAACGGTAAGCTTTTTATTACTCAATACTTTACGAAATGTCTTTAATGTTAAAAAAAATTGATGGTTCCATCGTTTTACAGTGGATACATCAACTGTACTTATAGCAGAAAATAATAATTTTTCGACCTCTTCCAAGAGCTTAACTTGCTGTAGGCATTCATTTATAATATCCTCCATTTTCACAGTTGATATCTATTAATAAAATAAACAAAATATTGTTTAATTTATATATTTTAATGCGGATATGTGTGATTTATATTGTAAAGTAAATAAGATAAAAGTAGATAAAAAAGATCTATTCTTAACCAACAGATACGACTAAACGAGTGTTGGATGGTAAAACAGAGGTCTAATGCCCAATGTGGGAGTAGTGTGCGTGTGCCTACTACTTGACCACTGTCAGATATGTGAGTAAAGCGCGAGAGAAAAAGCTAGTGCGCATGTGTGTGTATGCAGTAGAGAGAAAGAGAGAGAGAGAGAGAGAGAGAGAGAGAGAGAGATGTATAAAAGTTTACTTACTTCATTCTCCATGCTGATGTTGATATAAAATTTTTTTTAACTGTTTCGTATTTGTTTACACATGCACCCACACACGTACGCACGATGTTACTTCACCGAGAGTCAGTGCATCGAAAATTCATCTCTAGTCGCCCGCGTGGGGACTATAGGAAACGTATTTAAAAGTACGGAGGAGGGGGGTAACGAAGAAAGCGAGAAAGAGAGTAGAAAATTGAGGTGCTTCGAACGAAAATTTGTCTGAGTGGGGACTATGGGAAATGTATTTAAAAGTACGATGGAAAGAGGAGCTGACCTCGTCCGAAAAAAACACAGCGAAGATGCACCCTGCAGAGCATCTGTGTAGGGTCAAGTTGTATCGGTTGCAGCTCTCGCTCGCTGTAGAGAGTCAGTGTAGAGAAAACATAAGCCTGCAGGCGCCTGCGTGGGGACTATGGGGAGCGTATTTAAAAGTACGGGGGAGAGGGTAGCGGAGAAAACGAGAAAAAGAGTAGAGAATCGGCGCGCTTTGCTCGAAAATTCGTCTCTAGACGTTTGGTTGCAGCTCTCGCTGTAGAGAGTCAGGGTGCCGAAAACATAAGCCTACAGGCGTCTGCGTGGGGACTGTGGGGAACGCATTTAAAAGTATGAGAGAGAGGGTAGTTGAAAAATCCCAGGATCTAGCTGTATCTGCTGAACCGCGCGCGATATACAAAATCGGTGCGCTTTGAACGAAAATACTGCTTGTAGAGGCCTGAGTGGGGACTATGGGAGATGCATATAAACGTATGAGAAAGGTAGCTGATGTCGTTCAAAGAAACATGAAAAAAGACGTTGCACGTCGCAAGCGTGAATGAACCGAGCTTGAGAAGCTTTTTTAGTGGAAGGGGTACAAATTTATAGTATATTTAAGCAGTCCTCTGCTCTGTGTTTGTATACATTTCCGAGTGTACTCAAGCAGTATACTGTTCTCTACAATAGTTGAGAAAGCTGTAGAATTTGTAAGTATATTTTAAATATTTTATTATTTTATTTATAAATTTATTCTTAATGAGTAATATTTTCATAGATAACATGGATTTGATTGTTGATACCCTAAGCTTCAAGAGGCAAAACGGTGAATTCATAGTCAAGGAGTTGGCCTACATTGATCTCAACGAGCCAGCAGCAGTAGCTTTGAAAAATATCTATATATATAGGCGATCACTTTTAGCTGAAGACTATGTCTATTTATAAATCACAATTTAATTACTATTAGATTCATATAAGTTTACAGTGTACTCCAACTGTTCTAACGCTATTTACAACGCTATTTATAGACGATAACTTTTAGCTTAAGACTATGTCAAGGAGTGCGGTAGCGCCCCGATAGCAAGTATAAGTTGTATACATTGTACCGTTGAGAGCGCCCAGATGGCAAGTATAAGTTTTATATACTGTGCTGTCGGGAGCGCACTGCGATCTCACATATACAAGTTATAAGAATATATACTTATGTAATAAATAAAAATTTTGAGATGTGTTTTAGTTATAAGAGCTTTTATATATGTTTTAGCTATAATACAATATGTATACTCATATAAAAAATAAGGATTTTTATAAATAAAGCATAAAATATATCATGATAAATTAGAAGTTTCATAAGCCCTCAGGATGTCTAGATGCTCATTGCTCAGAGACTCAGCCAGCGTCTAGATGTCAGCTCCTGAACAAATCAGCCATATTGAAATTTCAACCAATCATTTTTGATAAAACAGGTTGGGTCGGTAACGGATGCGCCACCGTCGGCAACACTAGTTTATCTCAACCTTTAATCCTGCAAATCCTATTCCAAATTATCCATAGCATCCCAGGTCGATAAAGTAAATTACCGATGCTCACTCTGAGCTATGGAGGGGGGTCGGTAACGGGGGCGCCACCGTCGACAACACTGGTTTATGGGGGGCGCCACCGCTGGCAGCACGGTTGATATGCAATGATCTGTCGGTAAAACAGGGACCTACTAATATGAGTTACCATACGTCGGTATTTGGTGGCCCAGTAGCCGCACAGCCCCTACTACTCTTTTCGCACGACGCGTTATCGTGTCCTTCTCCGTAAAATACAAAAACATTTCTTAGTTTTTACCTCATTTGAATATAAAGCGCTGGCTGTTGGTAAATTCTCCGACGACGCGAGTTTCCCCTTGCTAGTGTCCTTTACCTTGTTTTGTCGGTCGCCTCCGTTCTGCGTCGAAAACCCACTAGTTGCCATGTTTATCCGCTCTTCGTTTTCCACTTTCAGTTGTAAGAATTCCAGTAGTCGCGTCAACCGATCTTTGCTTTCGGCTTCGGCTCCGGCTCTCCCTGCCGCTTCTCCGCTGGACATCGCCCGCTGCCAAGTTCGTAGAATTTCCTCGGGCAACGACGACTCGACGAGTGGGTACAACATGGTCGCGCACTCCTTTGTTTTGATGCCGAGCGTTTCTAGTGCTCGAACGTGTGCCGACACTTTATCGTAAATATTTGCTTCACTGACCTTCTTGCCTTTATTATTGGCATTTTGTAAGACTAGTGAGAGCAATTCACGCGTGTAATGTTCCACTAGCAAATCATCCCGACCAAAACGGCTTTTTAAGGTGTTTAAAGCCTTCGTGCAATTTTCGGCAGTAGTCGGAAATCCTTCAACAACATTTTCAGCCTTCGATCCCTTTTCCATAGCTTGTTTTAGATATGCGAGTTTATCTTTATTAGGAATCGAGGCGTCTTTCTCTATTTTTTGGAAATGCGACCAAAACTTCAACCACTCACTTATACTACCATTGAATGTTGGGATTTCTAATGTCGGAACGCAAGTCGACCTCGTTGGTCAGTCGAAGAACCTCATCGAAAAGCTCCGCTCTCCCCGTGCGCTCATAGCGTCTGAGTGTAGCATTGCGTTTATCGATGAGGAGCCTCAGCTCTGATCCAGACCAGGGAGCATGTTTCTTACGTGGGCAAACTGTTTTCAAAGGTGCCAATTCATCAATTGCTAATTTTAGATTATTATTAAGAACGGATAAGGCGCCCTCCAGATCGGTTTCGATGGAATTCATGGCTGTCCAGTCACTACAAGACAGGAGGTCGACAAGACTAGATGTGTCTATGCGTTTGTAATCACGGTAAGTGTAACGTGTAAGTAAGAGAAAGTGTCACTCACGGGAGTCGGAGCGTAGATGTCTATGACACAATGCTTGCCGAAACTAGGCAGCCACTCATTCCCAAAGTCCAGGATCGTGTCGTTTTCATCGGTCATGATAAGGTCAATCCATGTCTGAGACGATGACGTATGATGATGCGTGGGACCATGCCGGATGATCTGAAGAGATAACTCTTCAGACAGACGCTTGATAGTAGCAGCGTTGTCTGAGTCAGACAGTAGGTCTGAGTTCAGATCACCCACGATGTTAACCAGGCTGTCATCCACAATCGGACCCAGCCATGTCTCCGCGAAACCAAAGATGTCATATGAGGGACGCTCTGCCAGAAAATTGCGGACGATCCCAATGTAAGCCCTGAGCGAGTTCACATTGAGAAAGCCCGCCCTCAAGCCTGGCTCCCGGCGCATTGTCAAGGGGCCTCGCCAGTCAAGTAGAGGGCGCGGATGATGATGATGACGATGATGACGACTGTATGGATGTTAATGCAGATGATACAGTCGACAATGATGGCAACGATACTGGCAAAGGTGCATCCGATTTGCTTGCCAGGTCCGACTCATGTCCGTCGCTTGATGCAGTGTCAGTGTTTTCGTCCTTATTAGTGACAGTCATGCGTGTGTTCGGTCATCGAAGTTGTTTCGAGCCGGCCAGGCACGCCGTGAGAATGACCTGCAAATCGGCAGCAGATGCAAACACGTACGCGCGCCCCCCCCCCCCCCCCCCTGCGCCGGGCCAGGAACCTGCCACCCGCATGCCAGACATATTTGAACACCGGGCTTGATGTCGTTTGTGGTCAGGTAATTGTTAGCAAGTGCGCTTTTTGCTCGCATAATTTCCCTGACCATCGTATATATATATATATATATATACAACGGAAATCGGATTACAATATATATATATATATATATATTGTATAATCCGATTTCCGTAGGACACATCAATTGTTTATTTAACCGAGTCGATTTTAATCCCGTAGCACCTCTGATTATAGTACCTACAATAGGCAAAGTCACAACGTTTTTAAATTTTTCTAATTTGGAATTGTAGAAATTTTCAGAAATACACGTAACTTGACTACCGGTGTCAATTAAGGCTTTTACTGGAATATTGTTGATTTTAATTGTAATTTCCGGGCAGGGACAAATTTCGTCGTTTTTAGTGTTATCGTCAGATTTATATAATAAATCATCTCGTGGATTATTGAAAATTGTACAGACTGGAATTTGTTTATTAGTTGTTTCTTGTAATTTTGAAATTTTATTTATGTTATTTTTCCGAGGCACAAGAAACAACTGTTATTGGTTTTTTGGCAAACCCCAAATGTCTTTTAAGCAGTCATTTAAAGAATCTTCTAATGGGAAGTTAATCGTACTAGGTTTCGAAGTTATTATTTTGGGTTTTGTACCCGTTTCTTTAGCAGGAGCCTTTGTCGTATTACTCTCTTTTGTCTCAATTACATTTAACGTTTGTGTTTGCGGAGGTTTCTTTTGATAATTTTTATTTTGAAAATTTATTTGTTTATTTGCAGGTTTATACGTTTTATAATTATCAGAGGATTTGCGTTCGAATCATCATGATTGGATTTTTTCTTAAATAAAGATTGCCTTTGACCACGACCGTTATCTTTAAATGCGAGTAATTCGAAAAATTTGTCTTGAGTAGTGATATTTTGTGATTTTACGGTAAAACGAGTATCCCAGTCGAAATGGTTTGAGATTTTTCGTACTAACTCGGCTTCCGAGAAATTTCGTTCTAAGTCTTGTGCGAATCCCCACACGTATATAGCATATTCGAGATGAGAGTATTTTGAGCCAGAATTATATCTGTTGTACTCTACTTTTCGTGACCACTCATCTTGAATGTCTTCGTTCCAAAATCGAGCTTTAAATTTTCTTTCGAAATCCGATATATTGTTAATTGTTTGCTGTGCAATATCGAACCACGAAGAAGCCGTGTTCTCTAGCGTTTGACTAATTATTATATTCATTTCTGCGCCATCTACATTTAAGACATCTATATATCTTTTAAGATCGCGCAAATACCGCATAGGTTTTTCTTTGCTATCGGCCTTGAATGTTGGCGGTTTTAATTTAGGAGATTTCGACGTGAGGCTCAGAGTTGTGTTGTTTCCGTCTAAAGTAATTTCATGGCTCGAAGACCGAATTTTGTTAATTTTACTTCTTAACGTTTGAAAATCTTCTGCGAGGGATTTGTTCGAATTTTCTATATGTTTTTAAGTTTCGTAAAGTTTCATCGAATTTGAGAAGTGTGTTATTATATGTTGTATGTTCGATCTCAAGTGATTTGATACGCGTTTCATTCGATTGAGTTATTTTTTATAAATTTTGACTTGTATTCGTCAAAGCAGTTAATTTTGTGGTTATGTCTTTTTTCAGATTCATTAATAAAACTTCCGTGTCTTTTTCATGTTTTCTTATAGCCATATTCATTAGAGCTTCTACGTTTGTTGAAGGGCTTGTTTCCGGTTGAGCCTCGAGGCGGAGTTCGGAAAATTTCAGAGCTACTCTACTATCGATTGAATTTTCTACGTTGTCTTTAAATTTGTCTAGGTCATCGTAATCTGGCTTATTTATTATGCTCGAGTCTATTTCATCGACTCTTATTTTAAGTGTATCGTGTTCTATGTTCAAAGCAGTGTATTTCAAACCGTCTTGTTCGACTCGTTCGTGAATGTTTTTATGTATTTTGTCTAAATCACTGACGATTTCCAACGTTTCATCCGCTTTCTCTAAGAGATAATTCAAAGCTTCATGCACTTTTCGTGCCCAGTTAGCATTTAACGATGGATCGTCGATTATAGATTCGCATCGTCCGTAGTAAGAGCTGCGTTGAGCGTACCATTTAATTGTGCTTTTAATAATTCCGCGGCAGCGCTTCGAGTGACTATGGTACTCTTTCTAAGCGTGCTTGAGAATATGTTTTTGCTCGCGTCCGCCATTTTGCTTCGATTGTTATATAGAATTTAGATGATCACAGTTTTTCTTGGATACAAAGGAAATCGTGAGTAAGATTTGATATAATTTCGTGATGAGTATTTTGTTAACTTTTTTTACGGTTTTTAAATCATCGACAATTATACACAAAAGTTGTGCTATAATATCTCCTTTGTATCTTAATTTATTAAAGATTTTATTATGCCTTCTTTTGAGTTCAATATTCTCGTTGGTTAAATCATTTAATTTGTTATTCAAAGTTGCAATTTGGAATTCTAGGTCTTTTATTCGTTGATCTTGACATCGTGAACGAAAAAAGAAGACATCTAAAGCGCGAGAGATTTTTATTAATTGTACTTTCCGATTTATTTCATTCTCCCGGCTTTCTTTGGTGGATTTTATAATCCATTTATCGGTAGGAATGTGTGGCATTAGTCCTAAGAATGTTTTTTTTTTAAATAGGCTTAAATTTTAGTTCAGTGACTGCATACAATAATTGCACGTCTGATGAGATTGCTTAATTATGCAAATCAAAGTTGTTTATTCTGCATAAATTACATTTGGTTTATTGCGTAAATTGCAATGTTTTTTTTTATATATAGGTTGATTTGATTTTTTATTGCAATAAATTTCACTTTATACACCTGGTATCCTGGCAGGATCGCCAATGAAATGGTCACGACTTTTCTCGCTCCTGGAGTGTAAAATATGAAATATCGAATGAAAGTTGCGCTATACACTGCGATTCAGTAGAAACTGATTGCATGATCCGCGGATCAATCCACCAAGAGGATCAACGGTTTTCACTTCCATCGAGAGGAATTCAGTGTACTGCAATGTCAGCAGCAGCAATTATTATGAGTCAAGTGCAAGATCCAAGAAAATGGACAACTTCAGATATTGATATAATTTTGCATTGCGGTGACGGCTTGTTCAACGAGAGCTTGAACGCACGCAAAAGCAATCCAGATGGAGAAGAGAATCCATTTTATCTTACTGCTGAAGAGTTACTTTCAGAAGTAACTCTTGCTGATCGAAGATATGGGATATTGATTCGAGAAATTATTTACAGACACATGACTAATGATTTCACTGAGATAAATTTCCCTAGCTTGAGATCTCTTTTGCAAAATATGAATTCCACAACTGATATTGGCATTTTTACGTGCAATGGAATTTCTATAGCGTTATTTAAGATCGATGGTGCGATAAGCTATTTTGATCCTCACTCTAGAGGACCGTATGGTGAACCAACAAGCGATGGAACTGCTTGCGCTATTATTAAATGTGATCATACAAAATTACATGATCATCTACAGTCTATTTTTCCACAAAAGAGAGGACATTTAGTTGATGGCCAATTTCAATTTACTGTCCTGGCAGTACAAGCATTAAGCGACAACAAAAATATGTCGACTGAAGAAAGAAGCCCTGTCATCGATAATCCATCAGCTGCGATTGACAATTCAACGAATAATGATGATGGTGTACGACTTAGCGACGTCGCAGAGGAAAATGAACAGCATGACATAATAACATCAACAGTGGCAGAGGCTAATACAGCAGAAGAATGTTGTATTTCGTATGATACACAGGTTCAAAAATCTGGTATGAACAGCATTGTGAATTTCATGTGGGTATGGAATAAGCTTAAGGAGGCTTACGATGATCACGATGATTGAAACTCTTGTACATTGCAGGATATCAACATGATATCGATAAAGTATAATGGTTTGATTCAATATCTAACGTTTGAATGTGAAAAATGTGGCAAGCAGTCGAAAATTTGCGCTGTACCAGATGGAGAAAACGACATGAACCTGAATGCAACTAGTGTTATGGGATGCCAAACCGTTGGAATAGGTTTATCTCAGTTCCAGGAGTTATGTGGTGCTATGAATCAACAATATATGACTTATAACAAATGAAAAACAACGCATGACACCATACTTAAAGCAATTAAGAAAGCTTCTGAAGCAGAAATGGCACAAGCTGCAGCTGAAGAAAGAAGTTTGGCCTTCAAAAGAGGTGATGTTATCAACGGCATTCCGTGGACCATGGTTGATACAGACGCGTCGTACATGAAGAGATCTTATCCAAATGGCAGGTACGATTCACCAGCGTGTTATCTAGTGTTAATTGGTAGATACACAAGAAAAGTTATTGATATCGTAGTTCTACAAAAGACTTGTAGTATTTGTGATTATGCAAGATCTACACAAAGTCAACCTGTAAAGCATGCATGCTTCAGTAATTTTGACTACACTAAAGCATCAACGCTTATGGAAAGTTCAGCCATTGTAATAGCTTTTAACCGTAGTATAAGTAAGAATGGCTTGATTTATAAAAAACTTATCTCGGATGGTGACAGTAGCAATCACTCAAGTATTTTAAATGCAAATCCATACGGTGAACATGCAATAGAAGTTCAAAATATTTTATGTTCGAATCATATCAATAGAAACATCTCGACAAATTTAAAATCGGTGTCTAAGAAGAAAGAAAAGTATGGAACGGCTATAAGGAAAGCTATCGAAAACAGCGCACCTTTATGCATAGAATGTATTACACAGTCTGTAAAAGTGATTGAAAGCAAGGAAGAATGGTCATGGGAAATTAAATGTAGAGCATTGATAAATGACATTGAAAAATTAGCTAATCACATACTGGGAGATCACTCACTTTGCACTGATATCTACTACACGTGTGAAAAATTACCAGAAACAAATATGGTACCAGCAATCGAAGCAGCTAATTTATTCGTAGAGGTTCAACAAGCTTTATTTAGAGCTAAGAACAATGTAAATAGCTTACTATACCAAGTGACAACAAACGATGTAGAAAGCCACCATAATCTCATCGCAAAAACTATTGGAGCAAAACGTCTTCATTTGGCAAAAAGGAACGGTTACGAGAGTCGGTGTCATGTTGCTGTAATAAAAACCAACAATAATGAAACATTTACTCCGATTTGCACTGCTCTTAACGTTAGTCATCCAGCAACTGGTGCATACTTGCAACAGAAGCAAGCTGCTAAAAATGCTGCGAGAAGAGGTCGAATATCAGAATATGGTAGGAATAAGAAAAAGGCAAGGTACGCTCCTGCCGATGCCAATTATGGACCCAATGCTACTCAACCGGATGCTAATCCTGAAGTATATCTAGCTGCAATTCATGAGCACTATCAACTCCTGGAAAAATGGAAACTTGAAAGAGCGATCATCGAAGCAGAAACTAGAGATCAAAGTGACTCGACTAAGTGGAGAAATATGCGAAAATGGCTGATTACAGCTTCTAAGATTGGAAGGATATGCAAGAGACGAGCGACCACGGTTTCTACCAATTTAGTTTGCGACATTCTATACTCTCGTTCGATAAAAGGTAATGAAGCAATAAACTACGGGATTGCAATGGAAATCGTAGCGAAACGTAAGTTACAAGACGAAGGGTATAACATCCAATCTTGTGGATTAGTTCTCGACGCAGAAGTGCTAGGAATGGCTGCTTCACCAGATGGTTTGTTGGACGATGATAAAACGGTTGAAATAAAATACCCTTTCACAGCTAAAGATATGCACGCAAATAATGCTGTTAGAAATAAAAAACTCTACATAGGGAAAGCTTTTAACGTCGACAAGAACAATCAATTAATGATGAATCCGAAGCATGACTATTACTACCAAATTCAATGGCAAATGAGAGTTACAGGTAGACGTTACTGCTGTTTTGTGGTATGTACTTTGAAAGATATGTTCATTCTAACTGTCGAGAGAGATAATACATTTATTGAGAAAATGCTAAATAGTGCTAAAAAATTCTACGAAGATTGTCTACTCCCCGAAATTATTGACAGCAGAAAATTGAGACGTATGCCTCTTCGTGAACCAGATTATATTTTACAAGCAAAGTCAAGTTCAAAACAATTACAAAACGCTAAGAAGTTAAAGAAAAGTAATGGCCAACGAAGTCGGAATATCGAGGAATGCATAGAGCCTGATAGTTTTCAAGATCAATCGTTTGTAGATGATAATTCAGAATACGAAGACATTGACAATGATGTTGAAATTTCATTTTTAATGAACGAGGAAGAAGAATCTAGGAGTAACATCGACCTTTATATCACAATGGATTATACTGAAAATGAAGTGATGTACTAAAATTACGAAATATAAGGCACATATATTTCTTGCATAGAACCATCGCGCAAATGTTATGATATTTATTTCTTGCGTTAAATTATCGCACAAAGAAAGTGTTCCTATGGATTATGATGCGTCTCCGATTATCACGAATAATCAAAATGTCATGACGTTGTTATGTATGAAAAAAATTTTTAAATATGACACAAACTGACAAATTAATTAAACAATTGTAATATTTCCTCAAATATATTGAAAATTCGAAGTATGTTATCAAGTATTTTATACAAAATATAATTAATTTTAGGTATTGTTAAAGGGGGCGGTAAAATAGCGTTTTAATTAATCGTAATTTATCTATTGATAACAGTTATACTGTGAAAATTTTCATTTAATAAAATACGTGAAAGCTCAAATTATAATGAAATATGTTTTCATAAAAACAATAAAAAAATTTTAAAAACAATCAAATGCATATCTACAACTCATAGTCGTAAAGATTTTTATACCGAGTTATTATTATTTTGTGAATATAGAGCTTTACATTAAACATGTTGCACTGTCCTACGGAGGACAAAGAAGAAGAAGCTAAGGATCTCTATTACGAAACTTTAGAGCAGGTAATCGACCAGTTCGCGTCTTACGACACAAGAATAGTATTAGGCGATTTCAATGCTAAAATAGGTAGGGAGGAAATGTTTAGGCCTACTATAGGGAAGGAAAGCCTGCACGAAGCAAGCAATGATAACGGTATTAGGGTCATAAATTTCGCGGCGGCAAAAGATCTTATAATCAAAACTACGTGTTTTAAGCACAAAGACATACACAAGGCAACGTGGACATCGCCGGGCGGGGCCACGCAGAACCAAATTGATCATTTCCTCATTGAAAAAAGACGTCATACTAACGTTCTCGACGTAAGGACTTATAGAGGGGCAGATAGCGACTCGGACCACTTCCTAGTAGTAGCCAAATTAAGAGCTAGACTAGTAGCGAATCAAAATAGTAAGCGAGCAAACAAGGTAGAAAGCTTCGATATTGAGAAGCTACGAGATAGAACAGAGCGAATTAGGTACCAGATAGAAATTAATAACAGGTTTCAGGCACTTGAAGAAGCAAACACATCGCCGGAGGGGAATGACGAACCGACTAGCTTATGGAGGGGCATCGAAAAAACGGTAAAAGAGGCCGCGAACAAAGTACTGGGTAAAAAGAAAAAGACAAAGAGCAAACCATGGTTTGACGAAGAGTGCGAACTCTGGTTTGAAAGGCGCAAAAAGGCTAAATTAGATAGCTTACAAAATAGAAGCGATAGGACCGTAGAAGAGTATTCTAACGTAAGGAAACAGACGAGCGCTATCTACAGAAATAAGAAGCGGGAGTATCAAAAGAATCTTATTAGGAGAATAGAAACTAACAGTAAGGAAAATAACCCACGCGAAATGTACAGAGGGATTAACGCCATCAGAAAGGGTTTTAGGAGTAGAGCGCAATTGATGAAGGACGAAAACGGGGACCTTGTAACAAATGACAATGAATTACTGTCGCTGTGGAAAAATTATTTCGATAAATTATTAAACGTGCACGAAAATAGCGAAGAATTAGGGGACGAAATTCACACTGCTGAACTCCACGTAGAGGAACCAAGCTACCAAGAAGTAGAAGCCGCGATTAAAAAACTAAAAAACAACAAAGTCGCGGGAAGTGACTCTATACCAGCTGAGTTACTCAAATATGGGGGCGTCGAGCTCACTTTCAAAATCTATAAACTAGTATGTACCATCTGGAAAAATGAAACAATACCCGAAAATTGGAAGGAATCTATCATTATACCTATTTTTAAAAAGGGGGATAAGACAGACTGCAATAACTATAGGGGTATCTCACTTTTAGCAACGTGCTACAAAGTTCTGTCAAACGTAATACAAGCTAGACTCATTCCATTCGCGGAAGATATAGTAGGAGATTATCAGTGCGGATTTCGGCGCAACAGATCGACGAGCGATCAAATGTTTACCATAAGACAGTTGTTAGAGAAAAAGTGGGAATTTTGCGAAACCATACACCAACTATTTATAGATTTTAAAAAAGCGTACGACTCTATTAAGCGAAGCAAAATATATCAAATTCTAGTACTTCTCGGTGTACCGAAAAAACTCGTGAGATTGATTCAAATATGTCTGAACGGAAGCACGGGAAAGATCCGAGTAGGCGGTAATATATCAGAACCCTTCACTATACGCGATGGTTTAAAACAAGGGGATGGGCTCTCTACGGTGCTGTTCAACTTAACGTTAGAGTATGTCGTTAGAAAAATGCAGGTTAGCCAGCTGGGCGCAACGCTTAATGGAACAACGCAGATACTAGGCTACGCAGATGACTTGGATATACTGGGGGATTGTAGGGAAACGGTAGCAAGAAATGCGGAAATCCTCATAAAAGCGGCAGAGTATACAGGGTTAGAAGTTAGTAAATTAAAAACAAAGTACATGATTGTGGATAAACTAGGCATCTGCAGAGGGGAGGGAGAAACGAGATTAATGTCGAAATAAACAAGAGACTCCATTCGGGCAATGCTTGCTTCTACGCCGTGAGTAATTTACTTAAGTCGAGGCTGTTGTCTAAAAACGTTAAAATAAGAATATACAGGACAATAATACTGCCGGTGGTTCTGTACGGGTGCGAAACGTGGGCTCTCACTAAGCAGGCGGACAACCGTTTTAGGGTATTTGAAAATAAAGTCTTGCGAAAAATATACGGGCCGAAGAAAGATGAGGAAACCGGGGAATGGAGGAGACTACGCAATGATGAGTTACACAATCTGTACGCGTCGCCAAATATTAACAGAATAATAAAATCGCGCAGATTGGGATGGGCAGGGCACGTAGCGAGAATGGGAGACGACCGTACGGCAGCGCGTGTCATGAAGGGCAGGCCGATGGTAACGCGACCTCTAGGTAGACCTAGACGTAGATGGGAGGACAATGTAAAAGCGGATCTAGTAGAAATAGGACGGGTGGGTGTCGATCGGAGAGGTGCATCTTGGGTGGGATTAACACAAGATAGGGCAGCGTGGAAGGCTTGCGTGGATGAGGCGATGAACTTTCGAGTTCCAAATGCCACGTAAAAAAAGAAAAAAAAATCCAAACATCAACCTCACCGTCAAGTGGTGGAACCTGTTTTCACAAACGAGGCTCTGATGATTGATAATACATAATAATAAATAATTAAAATGTCTGTTTCTTTTAAAGATGTTGATATTTATATTACTTACATTTTCTAGATATTAATTATCTTTTATTGTTTTTTTTTCCATTTTGTAATAATATTGTATTGTTATATTATTGTACTTATAATTTTTATTTTAACAAAATAAATTTTGAGACAATTTGCATCGTCTAATTCCTTATTTTCTCGTTTTTTTCTCGGCTACTGATCTGCATACCCAGTGATAATCGGGTATCACATTATATAAGGTATGCAATTTTTAATAATTATGTAAAAAACCGCTACCAATTCTTTGGCACGTAGCTTCCTTTAACATTGTGTATCGCTTTAATATATCTCTCTCTCTCTCTCTCTCTCTCTCTCTCTCTCTCTCTCTCTCTCTCTCTCTCTCTCTCTCTCTCTCTCTCTCTATTTTTCTCGCATAACTATAATTATTCAACGAAGCTCCAACGATTCTCTCTCCCTTTTTTACCTGACATCTTATTTACCAACCTATATATTTGTAACAGGGTTAATTTGTTATTGAAATACGGTTGAGAAGTAGAGTTCAACATTTAGTTTCCAAGTTATAATGATTAAGTTCGTGGAACGTATCTTAAATCACTAGTGATTGAAAAATCGCCATAAAAACGCAAATGCATAAATGAAAATCTTGTTTTTAACAAATTGGTAAAGCAAAAACAGAAAAAATGAGCCTTGTATTGATTACAATCCATTAAATAGAAGCTGAGACGTAAGCGATGCAGTTTTCAATTATGCAAAATATACAGGGTGCGAAACAAGATTTTGAAGCTTAATATTTTTGAAACTAACTGGTATCATAAACAACCCAAACATAGGGATCAAGGTACTATATAATGCTAATTAAATCCTAAATTTGAACTTGATTAATGCCTTTTTACTCCAGTTACCGCGTCACGTAGAAAAACGACTTTTTTCAATTGTTGATGTTTTTCTCAAGATCTGCCCCATGAATTGACTTGAAATTCAAGAGAAGTATGGTCCTAATTACTTTCAATAATCATGATTTTTTGTAGAAAGATTCAAAATTTAGTTTTCGAGTTAAAACAATTTAAAAAATTTGCGCTTTATGGTGTGTAATAAAAAAACGATGAACGATAATATAAATTTTCCGCGGTAAAAAAATAGGTCATTTTATTCTCTTTTAGGTACATATTAAGCAATTTACTTTCGTCAACTTGTTCAATAATTTTATTAGAAAAAACTGAAATCTCAAAACTAAAAAATCGATATAAAAAAAGAGTTGAAAAAATGTAAATACGGACTGTTATCCCGCTGAGTATTTGCAAAAACAAAGAAAATGAGACTTGGTAGATTGAAATCCAGTAGAAGTAGAAGCTGAGCTAGAGGCGATACGAACGAACACACACACACACACACACATCCATACGGGCATTTTCTAAAAACACTATTTTTCAACTTAAAATATCTCAAAACATATTTCCCACATGTTTTTACACAAACTCCAAAAATTGCTATTACAAGGCTTAGGAAGGAAGCAATCGTATTTTTTATTAAAAAAAATTGCGATCTTATACATTATTATAGGTTAAAAATTTAATTAGATTGAAGAAATTAATAAAAATACAAACTCACCCTATGTCGGGCTTGAACCCGGAACTATCAAAATAGTATGCTGATACGTAACCCACTCGGCCACGAACGTCGTTGAGACGTTACCATCAAAGGTCGCATATGTTCATTGAGGGGTAGAGGATATTTTGTGTTAAAATTTGTTAATTAAGCATATTCTATAAATAGAATTTGTTTTTTTTTCATGTAATACGTCGGACGATTATAATAACGTAAAAAAATCATCCCATTATCGTCTTGCTTAGTAGACATTGAACAAAAAATTATTTGTGATTATAGCTAAATTATAAACTAGAAAGAAAAAATGTAATCAACCGCGAATTCAACTAAAATTTTGATATATTTAGAAATGCCAACAAAGCTCTATTGAATACAAACATTGAAAAATATTTAGCTGAAAAGAGGTTTTTTTAAATTTTGACCCTTGTTCCTACAATGATTTAATAATTCAATTATAAATAATTACTGAATTGCATTATAAACAATTACTAGTCCATTAAATTCACAGAAAAAATACTCATTATTACATTCATTCATGTTTTGATTTCAAACTTCGCGGTATTATTTGAGACAGAAGGCAGAAACTGTAGCAAATTTCTTCGCTCTTGCTGCACGAGCAGACGACATATCGGTGTAATTTTGCATTGTTTATTTCGACTCGTTAGAGTATTCTGTTGCTAAATTTCGATAACATGCCACCTGTAGAAAAATCCAAAGAATACGTTGCAACAAACGGATTTATAATTTATTATTAAATAAAGCCGTAATTCGTGGAGAAAAATCACGCGTTCTGATTGGTTGTCAGGATGGGTAGAGCACTCTTAACTGTATAGTACATAGTACATCGCAGTATGGAATTTAAAAGGTGGCTCATTACGCTACAAGATGCGCAGATAATGTTAATTGAAATAGAACAAAAACCGCTTTTGAACACCGCAATCTTTTTTATTTTCCATCCCATTCCACCGACGGGCCGAGGCTTATTTTATTCCTAGGAAAATTCTAGGGGGGTTACCGATGGGATCTCAGTGATTATACTTATTAGTGGGTAAGGTTGAGCGTAATTAATGATTGTTAAAAAAACTTAAAGAATTATTACTGAGATACTATTACTACTATCATTCAGATCTCATCGGTAACCCCTCCCCCTCCCCCCTTGCCTTAAATTTCCTAAGAAACAAAATAAACCTTGGTTCGTCTAAATCGGATGGAAAATAAAAGAGATTGTGGTACTTTAATATCTTTTTTTGTTCCAATTTTTCAATTAACAATATATGTATGTGCATATTGTTTTACAGTCAGAGTGAAGGCTTTTGTGTATGATGTTTATTTACGAAGTAGAGTTTATTTAAGAAGCCGTAAAAATTACGATACTCTAAATAAGAATCATATATATCCAAATAATACATCTCGATTTGTTCTAATTATCAATATCAATTATTTTTATTATTTAGAGGTGCCCAATAATAGATTTTAAAAACAGTAATTATTTCTCAGACATTTATCTTGTAGTTTAAAAATTTGTATTACAAACTGCTTTTCAACTTCTGTAAAATCCACAAATTAGTATGGTTTTCCCTGAGACCCTGTGTGTGAGAGCCTAAACGAAAAATCTAATATCTGGCTTTTAAAGTACCCTCCGGTTCTAAAAATTTAACTGAGTCATCTTGAGGACAATATTTAATAGCTCACCAAATTTTATTAAAATCTGCTTTTAAAATCAAAACCAAGAGAACTCACTTTGAGTATAATGAGCTTTGATAAATAAAATTTGTGCTTTCGTGTCTGAGAAATAATAAAAAACGTAAACAAAACATTAAGCTTGTTGATAGCTTGCGTAAGTAGGGAGCGACTTAAAACTCCAAATTGTAATATTAGAGACTTTTTCTCTTCCTTTTCAAATTATGTTATAAAAATTTGTCGTATATAATTGTCGAATTAATAATAAATTTGAATTATACCATTAATAGCAGAGAAGTATACATTTTCACTTCTATTCGTGCTTACCAAATGGAACCTTGTTTCTAGCTATAAAAAAAAAGATTTCTATTTAGAAAACTGCATGTTTTATTCTACAGCAGCTACAGGTGGACATAATTCCTGGGTCGTGAGTAATCGACGATTAAAATTAGCTGACTGCCTCCAACGAGTGAAGTTTCTTCCAGAGTTTTATTTTTATTACGACTCCTCGCTAATTTGCTTCTTCGAGCATTTGTCGAAATGGCATTTCGTTACTGGATCGAATTTAAAGTCGATCTCCATCTTCTCGCCGTCTCTGGAATTCGTATACTTAAGATGCCGAATACTTGAAACACGCACACGTTGTCTTCACGACCGTACTACTTCTCTTCGTCTTTTTCCGTTTCGGAAACTTGTAAAGCTCGCAAAAGCCAAGTGCATTTGTTTATTTAGTAAACCATTCGCGAATCCAGGCTCTACTGACATCGATGATTTGCAGTGAATAATTTACATGTAGCCTTCAGCGGCGAAAAAAAGATCTTGCTCCGCTTTGGGACACTCCCGCACGTGCGTGACGGATTCTCAATATGTTTCTTAGCGTGCATCCATGAATAATTTCTTCTCGAATAGGGAGAATTCAGGTAACCGATCCAATTCTACACTTTTTCGTCTTTTTTGACTTCTTCTCTGCTCTTTCTTCTACTATGCCAATATCAAAAATCTACATTCACTATACACTTGAAATTTCCTAATGCATTATGTCGTGGGATTTCTTTGCTCAAGGTTTTTCATTTTTCAATAACATCGAGGTATGAATTTCTTAGCCGATGAAATTAAATATTTCGTAATTTAAACGGTACTTTATGCATGTATAATACCACTCAAGATATACATTAATAACGTTAACGTGAAAAATAATTATTTATCGTAACACTAAATCAATTTAATCTGAAGCTTGGACTGAAGAAGAATGTATTATATTATAAATCTAGAAGAATTTACAGTTGTAAGTAACATATTGGTAGTTGCATTGTTAAAAATAAACTATTTATATATTAACTTGCTGATGCTTAACTTTATCGTTTTATTCTGAAAAAAAAATTCAAAGTTTGGAAATGAATTTCAAAGCAAGATATAGTTTTCCTTAATAAACCTTGCAAATGTACATAGTTGCAAATCTCAATGCTAAATTGCGATTTATTAGGTTTGTAAAATTTTATCTTTGATTTCCATATACGATGGTACGATGGTATTATCCTGCAACGCGACTTGATAATACAATGTTTTCGAGAACTTTAATAGTCTTGTAAATCTACGAATCATTTGAATTACGATGCTACTTATCGCACATTTTCTATTAATATCATGTCGATTACAAAATTTTATATACGATTCCATACAAAACTAATCTTATTTATTTACAGTTAAAGCTAAATGCAGAGTTACTTTCTTATTATCTTACTATTAAAATAAGAATAACCTGGATGAAATCTGCACTATTCTACTCGACTTTGTCTTTGTACATACTGTGATGTTATACGGTCTTGCAATTACTTTTGCATACTTTCTGCATATATCCGTAGAACGAACTTAAAATCTAAATTTTCATAGATACGGTCGCAAATATTTTAAAATTTAGAAAATGATCAATTTAGAATTGATCTTATAAAAAGAAAGGATTTGTACAAGGGGAAAAGTGTCTTATACTCAGATGATGAATTGAAAACTCGTGCTCGAAGACGAGTAAATAATTTATCAATATAAGTTAATACAGATCTCAAACTAAATTATTTGCATATGAGATTATTCGTTACGTAAATATTTCGCAGTTGCATAATTACTTGTATAATACAAGAGCGATATATTTCTCATAGGAAAAACGAACTTGATTAAAAAGCTTGAAAAGCGAAAATATTTGTGTGACCCCTTATGACAAGTAGCTTCCTCTAAATTAATTTGTTATACATGCTTTTCTGCTAGAGCCAAAATCCCTGTATTAAAATACATAGATCTTATATATATATATATATATATATATATATATATATATATATATATATATATATATGGCAAATCCAGCAGCAGCATTTCAAAATCATGTATCAGCATCAGCCGTAGCAGTGGTCTACGCAGGCAGCTGCGGTGAATTTCGGTATTCGATGACTGTGCAGCAGTGGAGATAGTCAAGAGATGAGCTCCGCCATCCGTCAAGCCCGCGCGGCGCATTTGCATCGGGACCTTCAGGAGGGTGATGCCGGGAGAGACTGCGTCTGTGGATGGTCATTGGCAGACCAAACGTGATGGAATTACTGATCCTGCAGGCTACTAAGAATCGCCCATTCATACAATATTCACAAGATCCTTACGTGAGTTCGCTATATAACGCCCCCGGGAGCTGCGCTCCTGCAGTCTCCATCCGAACAGCGACTCGATCATAAGCTCCATAGGCAAGAAAGAGACGCTGAAATAATCTTACGAGTATAGACCGGAGCGTCGGAAGAGAAGACGATCAGAGATAAAAGCTATAGATCAGAAATTTAAAATTACCTCTCGATGTCGAGAACGCAGCTTATCCTTGCAGTGCTCCTGAGCATCGCGGTTGCCGTTACTCTGGCGCAACGTAGACCCGCGCCTGCTTTTAAGGTAACCTATGTGCCGGTGCTATGAGTGTTTTTAAAGAAAATCAATCCTTTCCGAGTGAGGAGAAATCAACGACATGTGAAAGTGATTATGGAAGCCTAATTTAGTCGTACTGATATTCTTTCAAGTGATGCGTGGATTTTTTTCTTTAATATGGCTATTTTTGATTTCTGGAACAAGGGGATGTCGGAGTGAAAAACATCATTTTCCTATTACGTTTGATCGATTGCCAAAGGAAAATGTCAATCGGGCTTTTAGTCGTTTCAAAAGTTATTAAATACAAAATACAAAAGGGAAGAGACAGAACTCCGACACCACCTTGACGAAGTTTTTAATTAGACATTAAAATGTTTGAGTTTTAAACAACTGAATTTATATATTTTTGTATAATAGAATATATTTTTCAATTAAATTTCATAACTTGACTCAGAAAAAATTTGCTGGATTGGAACTGCCGAATAATGCTACGTCTATCAGGGAGAACATAGTGGATACTTTTTCCTGCGAGAATCGAATCTACGGTTATTATGCGGATATCGATAACGACTGCCAGATCTTCCATATTTGTCTACCTACGGCAAGGACTTCAATTCGATTCAGTTTCATCTGTCCAGCTGAAACAGTTTTCAACCAAGTAAGAATACTTTTACCACAATATAGCCATTTTTTTATCAAAGGACTTTGTCACAAGTGAACTAAATTGAATCAGGCGCAGCGAATACGCGAAACAAACAATAAATCTTGAGCACCGACTTTTTTACATTTTATTGCTCCTTCGTAGGCCACGTTCGTCTGCACGCGAACCGAAAGCTCGATACGGTGCGAGGAGTCCGAGAAGTATTACAGTCTGAACGAAGCGTTTGGCAAAGTAGACGAGAACACTGAGGAGACGGTCACCGACTCCAATGGCAACGAAATCGAGCCAACGTCGTATCCGAACCAAAGGCCCACGAGGCCAACGAGACCCCCGACTGGACAGCAGGGCTCTAGTCCTTACCCGACGCAGAGGCCCACGAGACCAACGACTTATCCGACCTATACACCGGATTATCAAACTACACAGTTTACCCAGAGGCCACCAAGCCAGACCCAGAATAAGAAGCGTAGACAATAATTTTGGTGCGGTCCTATAAATAGCGCTGCATTTTATTGTTGAATGTGATTGCATGCACTTGTTAAACAAGTAAGCTTTTTAATAAAAAAAATATGAAAGTCAATATTTTAAAACATTTTGAGTACTATACCCCGCATTCCTCGCGTTTCATGTACTAGAAAAAAATTGCAGTGTGTAAGATTTGCTAGAGTGATGCTAAAAACAAAATTGTATGTTCAAGCAATGTCTACTTAAACCACAATATGACTCCTAGGCACCAATGTGTACTATGTGATTAACACTGTTTTACACGCATATTGCTAAAAGGTGAATTACTTATTGAATGAAATAATAAAATTTTTTGCTCACAGATGTAACTGCACCAGTAAACGAAGTACAAGTTTTAACTACTCATATATTTACTTCTATTCGTTATGATTAATTCTTTTGCTGCATAACTTCGAACAAATCTATTTTTTGAGTAAAATTGGATACATTTAGAGAATCAGAATACATACGTAACAGTAACAATTTATTAATAATATTTTATAAACAATCTTTAATTCATAGTATACATTCATAAACACTTATTACATTAAAATATGTTCAGTGAGTTAATCATTATGCATAATATGTAAAAGACTCACAAGTATGATAAAATCCACACGCTATATAATAAAGGAAATAAAGCGTAAGCACATTATAGAGATCAAATGCTAATTAAGGTGTTACACGATTGTCCCATGCCTGGATACATCTTTCAATCGATCCATTTTACATTATAAAATGTAGAAAAAAGATAAGCTATTACGCAAATAAGCAAGCATCAAATATTAAATTCTAATCAATGATATGTATTGATATTGGTCGTCTATACTTGTTAAAATAAAACAAGCAAGATATTAAATTAAATGTAAATTAATAAAACCGTAAAGATACTCTATTCTACAACCTATTATGCAGACAACTATACAAAAACTGATTTTGTACGAATATTTGAATGCCTTAAAAATATTTATTATGGATATATCGAACTCCTTAAAATCCGTTACCATAATTATAGAATCAGGAAGAAAAATGGGAGAATATTTGAAAAATGCACGCAAGTTTAAAATTTTAAAAATAACGTAATAGGTTCTCCCGATACGTACAATCTTACTTCGAAAAACATTCTCATATTTATATATGCAGTCAAAGAAAGAAGAAAAATTGAAAAATCGCAAGTAAAAAGGAATCGCAGCAAGCTGTAAATCACTTGTCACTTTCTAGTCGGTATCTTTGGATAGCTAGCCATCTGGTCACAGCTGAAGAAATATACTTCAGTGCTGTTTCGCTTTTCCTGCACGTCAATACAAAACGATAGACAAAATATAAGTACGCTTATTTTATTGCCTCTTCCGTTCCATTCCATTCAGATACTTTTTTACTGACAACACTGCATAAGATATCAGGATTTCGTATGAGCGGTGGAATTTAATTCTTGAAAATAAAAAATAACAAAGAAAGAAATAAAATAAGTTTTTAATCTAAACTGAGAAGCTGCCTGGAGTTATAGTATTGTTCATTAAACATAAAGAAAACTTGAATCTTTTGCAATGTCTATAATTTCATACCGATTGCAGTAGGTGCGAATAAGCCTTGTACGTTTAATTAATATAAATTAATTATATAACAATTTTTTTTGTCTTTTATTAAATTTCGCAGATAAAGGCCTAAAATTTTAATAATTTTGATCCAAATATCTAAATGAATTTTTTCGTATATATATACAAATCGTACGTGATTACTTTTTATTAGTCGATTTGCGGAGCAACATAAGAAGTAATGGTTTCTAAAGAATTTGATGCAATAAAATTTTTATCTTTGCGCGCTTTTGCATAGATTTTTGAGTGCTATCTATAAATTATCTACTGTAACATCAGGTATAGTATACTTTTATATACAGGCATGTATATCCTATTTTTATAATCTAAATAAATAATTTAAGGACGCTAACTTATTAATTTATCAAAACTACCTTTATGAGTAACTTTAGGATTTTTATATATTTACAACAATACATTAAATATAGTAAAAATGTACCATAATCATTCTAAAATTATTCTGTGATTGAATGTGGAATAAGCTGTTATAGCTTTCAAACTACAAATACCCTGTTCTCCAAACGAATCAGACTGGCGTATACGAGACATTTTCATTGTTCAAAAGCGATGCTGATCTACTATGTAACTAGGTTCCAATACAATGTCGTAGTTTTAATATTGATACTTAATTATTAAGTATTGCAAAATCATGTAGTAACATACCAAACTAAACGAATCCGTAAGAAACTTTAAGAATGATTTAGTTCAAGCTATTGCATAGGATATTATTTATGACTACCCTTACGTGACCAGAATTCCTGTGTATAGCTATACAACCATTTAAATATCAGTATCTGAATATTGCAACCTGTAGTTGCATCCACAACTCAATATGTTTTGCGTATCTTGTTTTGTTTCAATCACGCCTAACTTTTCAACAGACGCATTCTATTCTACATTTCTTACGCATGTAAGTAACAAAATTAACAACCTTCCGATCAAGGATAAACGGATAGACGGACAAGCTGCGCGTATCAATCTTCGGGATGAAGCGTATAATCCGCCTCGAGCTCGTTGGGATTCCTGAGCTCGATGGCGAAGCCCTTGCTCCAGCTCTTGGCCGGATCGATGCTTCGTCCCTTGACGTGCTGCGAGTAGATCTGAAACGCGGCGGCCAGGGCGTAGGTCATCTGCCGGGCGTGATGCTTGGACTCGCACACGAAGCCGTGACACTCGAAAGGCGACATTCTGCGGAAGTCCTCGGTCTCCCTTACCACGATCATCGAGAACACCCTCGTGTAGACGAGATCCTGGACTCCGTAGGAGATGCTCTCGATCGGGTAGATCCTCGAGATGGAGTCCCCCCTCTTCTTGCCGAGGGGCAGAAGCCCGACGCCGTCCTCGCTGATGACGAGCTTGATGAACGGCAGGAAGGTCCCCGAGGGCAAAGATTTCGCGGCCGCCACCATGTTGTCGACAGGCTTACGCGTGTGCTTGATGCCCCAGAGGCCGCGGGCATCGTGCGAGCCCAGGTACTTGACCTGGAAGACCTGGGGCAGGTCGCTCGAGCCCTCGAACACGTTGCTGTCCACCGAGAGCTTGGAGAGCCGCAGAGTGAGTTCGCGACGTTGCTCCTCGGTCAAGGTCTGCGCTTGCTGCCGATCCTTCTTCATGTCCAGGCCGGCTGCTACCAGCTAGAAATCACGAGGTGACGGTTAGAGATGACGCGCGACTATTGTGTGTTTCTGGGCGAAGTGAAAGCTGCGGAAGATAAAGAGAGAGAGAGAGAGAGAGAACTTTTTTTCTTACAGGCTTGCGGTCGGATAGAGCGTCGACATCTGGGAGATTATTAGATAATTTTTCGATGATACTTTATTATTGTATTAAGCCTTTTTGAAAATATACAGTTGATAACACTGCGCTGAGAAAATCTTGCGATACGCTATAATCGTGGTAAAACGAACAAACTTTTGCAATTTTATCGTTGTACGAATCTCGGTCTAATACTTATTTTTTATTACGAAATTAGAATAGCATTTTTAAATTGCCTTGTGTAATTGCTGCACAGCGATCAAAATGGTATAATATTAAAGTAGATATATTAGGAACAAATATTCCATTTTTCACAAAAGTAATAGCAATGAGTTCAAAACAACCTTGAAAAATTAATTTGTGCATCTTAGCAAAGCACAAGTTGTAAATCCCACGCCGTTAAGCCCAGTATAAGAACCGCTCGACCACAGCTAAGAAAATCTCAACGGCGAGTATCACTTTTGTAGGCAAGTCGTAAAATTCGCTCGAAAGATACCACGAGCGTAAGATTTCAAATGCGAGAAAGAAACTAGCCGAAGAAGAAGATGTCATAAAGCTAGAAAAGGCTCACAACAGCGAAATACAGACTTTGCAAAGACGTAGCTATTGAACAAAATTATATGTACCCTCGAATGTTCAATGATGAGATAAAAAATATTAATTTCACTATAAGAAAAATGAAAGTTGGTAGTATACAAGAAGCTTCTCTGTTAATCGAATAAAACGAAAATAAAAAATAGCATATATAACACCATTTAGTTTTTAAAGCAATTTTGTAAGTTAAAAATTTTCGCGAATTCTTCGAACCTCTCGAACGACCTTCGTCTTTGTTGTATTATATAAAGTTTACAATAAGTGTACAAAACAAAGCAGTTTTTTACTTCTTTGCCATCATTTTGTGACTAGAAACTATTGTTCTTTTCAAACGGACGACTGAGGTTATTATTCACAGGCTGTTCGCGTTAACATCACAATTTGTATGAAAATTTTTCTGCACCACGATCACGTATCGTAATGTATGCAAAGTGACCTTATCTTATATGCAACTGCTAAAGTAATTTCTATCGATATTAAAAAAATTGAGCAAAAAATAATATTTCGAAATGACAAAAGAAATGTATTCGTTTGTACTTGGATTCGAATTTAGCCTCGGTTAGTATAATTAACTGAAAGGGCAGTTAGAGCACATCAGAGCGATTGCGTCACAGACGTGCTAACCATGATAATACCGTAAGGTACGGACGAGATCTTTGCGAGTGCAGCAGAAGCGTTATTCATTCGAAACTCAAAATATTGCGTAATTTTCAGTTTAACTACATCTGATTTCCCTTTTAACGCGCCTCGCTCGAATAAAGAAAAAGTAAAGCCCGAGCGAAAGAAAAGTCGCGGCTCTCAGCACGCGAGAAGGAAAAGGCAAACCACGTCCGTTCCTCTCGGGCAAAAGGAAAAAGGAACGAGCGCGCGCGCGCGAGGCCAGGATACAGATCTACGATGTATACATAGGTATATACTCACAGCTGCGGTGTCGGTGTCTGCTAACTGCTGCTGCGGCTGGTCCCTGCGTACCTGGCGTACCTGCTGCGGCTTCACCTTCAAGTGATACTCGACGACGTTCGGTATGTTGGGCGCGTCGCGGCCGACTGGCTTGTGGCTCCTCGAGAGCCGATCCAGCACCGGCTCGCTGCCGGCTACGGCGGCGCTGCTGCCGCCGTCACGAGCGCCGCTAGCAGGCTGGCTTCCTGTTTCCGGTGAAGTCTCCCCCCTGGCCACGCCCTCGATCGGCGCCTCCACGGGGGTGTCCGGCGCGTTCTCCAAGACGGCGGCAACCGTCGCCGCAGGTGATGCGCCACCGGGAGTCCGCGCCTCCTCCATGAGACCTGAAATTGCAAGAGTGTCATTGTCTTTCTTTCTGCTCTTCAAAGGTGTTCCGCAATTCGGACGGTGGAAGTGTGTGGGGCGGCTGATTTCTCGGAGGGAGCGCGGGTAATTGATGTTATTTCTCGGGGTTATTACGGGGGGTAAGAATACGATTGATTCCTTATGGCGATGTTTTGTCTTCTAGGACTGCCATGTGTCTTTAATGAAAGGGTGCAACGAGACAGGAGCGAGGCTCGTTTTTGCGTGTATGCGCTTATGATTGCGTGTTTCGCTGCGAAGGGTGAACTCGCTTCTGTAATTCTTATGTTTCCGACGTTACGCGCGCGCACGCGCGTACTTCTCCAAAGGAATGTTTCGTGTTTTCACAACAAAAGCGGGTTTCAACGGTGATTCCGTATTTGCAACGGAAAAATATTCGTGATGCTTTTATGTGAACAACAAAAGGAATCGAGAGCTGGGTAAAACATTAATAAATTTTAATAAGTTAACCCGCTTGCGCTGATGCAAGTCAATATATTCGTCGAGTTGAAAATTGACAACCCTGTTATGCATCGTGTATCTTCATAATAAATAAAGAGCAGTGGAATGAAACATGTTCACACGTAACCGTTGCTGCCGGCGTTCCTCGAGAAAAGGCGATCATCAATAATCGAGATTGAATTCCTGTGAAACAAAGTTATGTATAAGCCAAAATATGGCAATATAAATTTATGTATAATCGCCAGGAATGATTTTAATTGAAAGGCATAGTGTATCAGGAAACGGCACGCTCGTGAGAATTTTCCTCGTTTTGATATGCGGAAACTTTTTATTTTAAGTTATGCTCACTACAGTATGAATAAGCAAATCATTGATATAATTCAATGCAGAGGGAAAAAAATCTCATTTTATAGTTACATCGAACTCGAATCGTTTAGATGGGTAACTTTTTCCAAGACAAAGCTTTCAATGGAAATCTGAAATTCCGAAAAAACGAAAAACTAACCATTTGTACGTTTCTAGAGGAAATGATTTAATCGAAACAATTTTTACCTAATTGAAATTCAATTAGATTTAGCAGCTATGCATTTATATGGGGGGGGTGCATACATAGTAGCTCAGCCAGATTCTTATCCAGCTGTCGATACGGGGAAAAAAACCACTTGTCGTTGGACTTTATTGCTTTGAACGCGCATGCAGCGATTTCATTATACTTTGTAAATCGTCATTCGACATTTATTTAAGACCGCAGCGACTGTTCGGTGGAAACAGTTATGATTTCGATTTAAATTGTGCGAGTTAATTATTCACTTATTAGCATTCACCGACACGCCGGCTCCCGGCGGAAATGTAGGTAAATAACAATACCATAAGAAACGGAGTTTTGAAAATTTCGAGATTTTTTCAAGAATGCGTTGTTTAGGCTAAGGTCGTTACTACTACCATTGAGAGCATCGAACCACGAAATTAGAAAAGGATAAAGAGAAAAAAAAGTTTCTTAACGTCTCGCCTCGAACCGGAAAACAGCTGTCGGGCAGCAGCACGTGCTGCACCATGCACCTGACTGATCCGTTTTCGTTCTTGCGTATGCCGGGCTCTATACACCGCATCAAAGAGCCGAAAACAGTCGAATAAGGTGGAGACGACCAGGACACAGACGGCGTTTTTAAATTTAAATGTCATTATACTTATGTTCGGTCTGTGTCCAAATGGGATTAGTTTTTCTTTTAAAATCGGTCATAGACATTTAAACTTGCTGCAATAAGAAATCGATTCGTAAACAAGTCACGGTTTTAAACTAAATTATTTTATTATAATAATTTTAATAATAATATTTCTCTTGACTTCATTAATAAATACAACCCGCAAATACTGGTCCAAAACTCGTATAATCTCGTGTATATTAATTAGTACATTCGATTTTTTTTGTCCTAGATATGACTATTATGATTATAAATAAATAATTTGGTAAAATTATATTTAAAAATATTAATTGAGATTTCAACATTTTTTAACTTAAAAAAACTCATTGAACATTGTATCTGAATGGGATAAACTAATTGCTCGCATAATGTTTAAAACTCTCAAATGTTTTTGGTCTGATTTCTTTGCCTCCTTCTATAGAGAAATGTTTGTATCAAGAGTATAATTTTGAGTGCCGTTATAAAAAATATCCGTACGGACGTGTGGTGTGTAATGTGTGCGTGCATGTAAATCAATATCTCTAGAAGTATAGTTTATCAATATTAAGAAAATTTGTTGTACTTAAAAAAGTACATCAAATTTTCTCATGTAATACTCGCCACAAGGATAAAATTATTACCAAAGAATATGATATTGTAGTCAGATTTACGTTAAACGCGACACGAATACGTTTAAAGCTTCGTACTAGTTCAGTTAGAGGCGGCAGATGAAGTACTTAAATATTCAAGGGGCTCTTGAACCAGCAGGAAGTGAGTCAGGTGACCGATAGCTACAGGTAGGGAGGGATTCATTAATTTATACAGCCCGGGCGTTACAGGTGCGTGGTTTCAGACTTTTTTCTATCTCGCAACGCAACAACACTTTCACACGAGTTTCAGGGATTGCTTCTTTTTTATGCACGAAAATTGCGCGACTATTATTCTCTTTTCGTCATATTTATTGAATCCTCATTGGAAGTGTTGCTATTGTGTGTGTGTTTTTTTTTATTTCGACATAAGGAATGTGAATGAAAACTCAAACTCAATCGCGTGACTACCATTTACATATCAAAATGTACACACTAAAAATAAAATATGCATCGACTTTTGTTTACGATTCGCATCGATATAACATACGTGGTATAGAATAATTCAGAAAAATGATTGCCTCAGTTGAATATAATTCAAGGATTGCAATAACTTTCGCTTCCGCAATAAATTTTGCAAAATAAATAACACGAAACGTGCGGTATTTTAATGTGCGTTTATCGATTACCGGCGTAACAGTTTACTGCTTTATTAATATTTGTCAATTAATTATAAGAAATTGCCGTGTGTGTACTCAAGTAATCCAAGCAATGCATATTCACTGCGATTGAAAAGTGCATCATACATATGCGTGCGAGAAAAAGTTCTCGCACGGAGCTAATTAAATATTTCACCCTATAGGCATTACAAGCTGTTGTCAGCAGTATAGTCCACCTGTCGCAGCTACGGACTCGTTTGCGGTAAGCGATGGGATAGAAAACGTTGGCATACGCACCGGGTGGTCAGACGTAATTAATGTTTACTTTGAAATTACGTCTTAATTGGCCGAATGCTATGAATAAAAGTTGCACATGTTTACTCGAGACTTGCCGAGTTTTGGCAGACAGTCGAATCTGGTAGAGTGTAAAAAAAAAACGTTATACTCTAGAGCTATCTTTGTCAAATCTCTGTATAAAGAGATTTTAAACACAGCGGTATAACGGCACATGAAAGAGCAAAATCAGAGCTACGAACACTCGCTGCTTGTTATTGCGGTCTCGCGAGATTTCCGTTACACCTTCTGACCGAGAAAATTTTCTAAATGTTCCTCCTTTCGCAGAGCGTGCACTATACTGGAAGATTAATAGATTATATTGTAACGAATCGCATACGAGGAACTCGATTTACTGAGTGTCGATATAAAGTGACAAAATTGTATCGTCAATCAAATTGTAATTTTTACACTAATTGGATGAAATTTACACTAGGGATTTTAACATTTCATTAGAGTCTGGAAGATTCACGAATCTGTAACAACGTCGTTGCATCCGCTGCTTTCACAGATGATTGCGATCACGCTCTACACAATAAAAATGTGCACATAATATATTTATTAATTAAATCACATTTTTCCACAACCTGAGGTAGCTAGTTGCGCATCAGGAACAAACGCAATCTGCGCCTGGATGCAACGCGATAAAATACACCGTGGAACTATGTCCAAGCTCATTAACGAAAGTCGAATGAGGGCCGCATCACAATGACAATTATATCTTGAATCGATTATAGCCTTCGCCGGCGATCAAACAATAAGCTTCCTCGCGATGGAGAGGGAAATAAATCACCGGCAAGGAAAAATCAAGTAAACAAAAAGGGAGGAGAAGAAAGAAAAAACGCAGCCAGTGATCAGCGAGCGTGCGACGTTGCTTTTACCATTGTCCGACATCTAATTTATACTCCGCGGGGCTAGCGCCGAGAGAGCATATGATTCCACGGTGTTTCATTCTATATACGCGGGGAGCAACGAGAAGGAGCAATTACCGGCAGCGAGTTCTTCTCTCTGTCTCTGTCTCTCTGGATCCGACAACGGAAACCGTTGTGCTCGTGTCACGAACGGGCTTTAACGATGCGTGAGCATCCGCCGTTTAGGGAGCAGCCCTGCGCGAGCGTGTATAGCGCGCTCACGTATATAGTATAGGGTTTGCGCTGAGAAACCGTCGAAAATTTTTAAAAAACTGCTTTCTCTACGCTTCCGGACTCATTCAGATCGGCATCGGCGTTTCACGACGCAATGAAAGTGTCGTGTATACTGTGCTTGTTGCTGAATACTAATTTTTGAATTTTTACTCGAACTGTTTCTGGGTGATTCGCACGTGAAAGGACGTTTTACAATCCGAAGCTGATAACAGATGAATTGTCGCTTGTAAAAGTAGTGCTCGCGGGTATTCTGAATAAAGAAACCAGTTGAAAAGGTAGGCGAGACTGCGAAAACTATGCGAAATTGTCGGAGAGAAGAAAAATTCAACGAGCTGGTGAATAATTTGGATGGAACGTAAGATAAGAAATTGATAAGAGCGCAAGGTAGAAATGCCCGATCCATATTTCATCGCTTATCTTAATAATTCAAATCTTGGCTACCTGCGCCTTTGGATAAATATATACAAACGCACCGCTACATGAATAATGACTATCCTTTTCATATTTAGCGTAACAAGTCTCGTATTTTTTATGCTATATAGTTTACGAAACTGTTGCAACGCCGGTACC
Organism: Nasonia oneida; assembly: GCA_037356405.1. Taxonomy (NCBI): domain Eukaryota; kingdom Metazoa; phylum Arthropoda; class Insecta; order Hymenoptera; family Pteromalidae; genus Nasonia; species Nasonia oneida. The sequence goes on from JAZHPH010000065.1 coordinate 73,565, forward strand.
CTAAGCGGGTCTTGGGCGTAGTCGTCCAGAGCGGACGGGTGGGTGCCTATCACCACTACACAGCGCGTCCTCAGGTTGCGGATAGAGGAACGGCCCCTGAGAAGGAGGTTAACTGTGAATAAATCGAATAAGCAGCCGCGGACAGCCGATAGACCCGGGCGTGGGTGTGATGAGCCCACACTGGCGAACGCATTCATCTAGAAACACTACGCAAGCACCACCACAACAACGAACACTCAACAATATTTCCTATTTTCACTTTCTCTTTCTACCTCACTATGTCTATATTCTATCTCTTTTAGCAAACATTACAAAAATCCTGCTGTCATGGAGAATGCGGGAGCGATGACAACTGCCCCGAAAGGGGATGTGGAGAATGATTCGCCACCTGGTCTTACGCGGTAACGAAGCCAGCCAAGGCGCGCTGCCTTGCAGGGGGGCGTTAGGATACCAGAATGATTCCGTAGTGTGTCCGACGATGAGTTGGTTCCGTCCTCATCAAAGTCGGAAAGCTCTCATACTTAGTTCTAGAGAGGTATGGGGGTTATCACCTCTAGAACGGTTGACTCACCTGCGATCGGAACAGGAAAACGCGCGAGTTTAACTTACTATCATGGCTCAAAAAAAACCAAACCAAACCAAAACCAATAGGGACTTAAAGGTGGGAACGTGGAATGTGCGCAGTTTATACGGAGCAGGCGCGTACCAGGAAATCTTAAAAGAAGCTGGCGAGCGCGAATTAGATTTAGTAGCAATACAAGAAACTCGGTGGCAAGATAGCGGGATTTTAGCAAAAGATAACTTCACCTTTATATTCGGGGGCGCGAGCGGACACTCCTTAGGTACCGGATTTCTGGTTAGCAAAAGAATTATACACGCTGTTAAAAGTTTCAAATTCGTGAACGACAGACTCTCGTATATCATCATCGAAGGAGCGTGGTACAATTACGTGGTTATTAACGTACATTGTCCTACGGAGGACAAAGAGGAAGAGGTAAAGGATCTTTATTACGAAGCTTTAGAACAATTAATCGACCAATTCGCGTCTTACGACACCAAAATAGTAGTGGGGGATTTCAACGCTAAAATAGGGAAAGATGAAATGTTTAGGCCCACTATAGGCAAGGAAGGTCTGCACGAAACCAGCAACGATAACGGTATTAGAGTCATAAATTTCGCGGCGGCAAAAGATCTTATAGTAAAAACTACGTGCTTTAAGCACAAGGATATACACAAAGCAACGTGGACATCGCCGGACGGAGCCACGCAAAATCAAATCGATCACTTCCTTATCGATAAGAGGCGCCACACAAATGTACTTGACGTAAGAACCTATAGGGGGGCGGATTGCGACTCGGATCATTTTCTAGTAGTGGCCAAATTAAGAGCCAAATTAGTAGCCGGGCAAAATAGTAAACGGGCGAACAAAGTAGAAACCTTCGACATTGAAAAGCTACGAAACGGGGTAGAGCGAATTCAGTATCAAGTAGAAATAAGTAACCGGTTTCAGGTTCTCGAGGACACAGATGCACCGACGGAGGTAGATGACGACCCAAACAGTCTATGGGGGGCTATCGAAAGAACGGTAAAAGAGGCCGCGAACAAAGTGCTAGGTAAAAAGAAAAAGCCAAAGAGCAAACCATGGTTTGACGAAGAGTGCGAACTCTGGTTTGAAAGGCGCAAAAAGGCTAAAGTAGACAGCGTTCACAATGGAAACGATAGGACCGTAGAAGAGTACCACGAAATAAGAAAGCAAGTGGGTGTGATTTACAGAAACAAAAAGCGCGAGTACCAAAAGAGCGAGATTAGAAAAATAGAAACTAACAGTAAGGAAAATAACCCGCGCGAGATGTACAAAGGAGTCAACGCTATTAGGAAGGGTTTTAGGAGTAGAGCGCAATTGATGAAGGACGAAAACGGGGACCTTGTAACAAATGACAATGAATTACTGTCGCTGTGGAAAAATTATTTCGATAAATTATTAAACGTGCACGAAAATAGCGAAGAATTAGGGGACGAAATTCACACTGCTGAACTCCACGTAGAGGAACCAAGCTACCAAGAAGTAGAGGCCGCGATTAAAAAACTAAAAAACAACAAAGTCGCGGGAAATGACTCTATACCAGCTGAGTTACTCAAATATGGGGGCATCGAGCTCACTTTCAAAATCTATAAACTAGTATGTGCTATTTGGAAAAATGAAACGATACCGGAAAACTGGAAAGAATCCATCATCATATCGATTTTCAAAAAGCGAGATAAGACAGATTGCAATAACTACCGGGGAATCTCACTTTTAGCTACCTGCTACAAAGTTCTATCAAACGTAATACAGGCCAGACTCACGCCCTTCGCGGAAGATATAATAGGAGAGTATCAGTGTGGATTCCGGCGTAACAGGTCGACGAGCGATCAAATGTTTACTATAAGACAGTTGTTAGAGAAAAAGTGGGAATTTTGCGAAATAATACACCAACTATTTATAGACTTTAAAAAAGCGTACGACTCTATCAAACGAAGCAAAATGTATCAAATCCTTGTGCTCCTCGGAGTACCAAAAAACTCGTGAAATTAATTCAAATATGTCTGAACGGAAGCACGGGGAAGGTCCGAGTAGGCGGTAACGTATCCGAATCATTCATGATACGCGACGGTTTGAAACAAGGTGACGGTCTTTCTACGGTACTCTTTAACTTAACGCTAGAGTATATTGTTAGAAAAATGCAGACTAGCGGGCTAGGTGCAACCCTTAACGGAAAAACACAAATTCTGGGATATGCGGATGACTTGGACATACTGGGGGATAACGGTGCAGCGGTAGCGAGAAATGCGGAAATTCTCATAAATGCGGCTGAGAACACGGGGCTAGAGGTGAGCGAATCGAAAACGAAATATATGATCATGGACAAACTGGGCATTTGCGAAGGTGAGAGTGATCTTAGAGTCGGAAACTATACTTTCGAAAAGGTTAGCGAATTCAGATATTTAGGCACAACCATAAATGATCGAAACGAAATTAAAGCCGAGATTAACAAGAGACTTCATTCGGGTAATGCCTGCTTCTACGTCGTGAATAGATTACTAAAATCAAAACTGCTGTCTAGAAATGTAAAAGTAAGGATATATAGGACTATAATAATGCCGGTAATTTTGTACGGGTGCGAAACCTGGGCACTAACTAAAGCGGAAGAAAACCGTTTTAGGGTGTTCGAAAATAAGGTTCTGCGGAAAATATATGGGCCAAAGAAAGATGAAGAATCCGGGGAGTGGAGGAAACTGCACAATGACGAGCTACACAATTTATACTCGTCACCGAATATAAACAGAATAATTAAATCGCGTAGACTAAGATGGGCAGGGCACGTGGCAAGAATGGGAGACGATCGCACGGCAGCGCGTATAATGAAAGGAAAGTCAAGCACACCGCGACCTCTAGGTAGACCTAGGCGCAGGTGGGGGGACAACGTAAAAACGGACTTAACTGAAATCGAGAGGGAGGGTGCGCAATGGATGGGGTTGGCACAAAATAGAGATACGTGGAAGGCTTGCGTAGATGAGGCGATGAACTTTCGAGTTCGAAATGCCACTTAAAAAGAAAAAAAAAATACTTTACGAAACGCAGTTAGTAATTGGTCAAGTGTCATAATTACCCATCGCTTTCTAATTGCCTGCGCTACTCGTTAGTGCGTACAATAATAAATGAATGAATTATTTCTCAAGAGCTTTATCTCGACGACGCATCAGCAATAAGCGTTGTTTATCATCGCCCGATCGCTCGGCCAAGAACAAAAATATCGATACGAGCAAACCGATTTCCGAGAAGAGTGTGTCGCGCGCAATTCAAAATTCAAACGACATCGCTATTGACAAGCAGTAAACAAGCCGATAAAAACGTAGCGAATGCAACACAAAGCTGTACCACCACGTGCATTCTACCAGCAAAACTACATTCCTCCGATCTCCCCAGCAAGTACACCACAAAACTTCCAATGCATACCGATCGCGCAACCAGTCCCAGCCGCCACGATGTAGAGAAAAGACCTCCTCTCGGCACACGCTGTATACCGGCAGAAAAACGTTTCCGTAAATTCGCGCAAAGAGTAGTAATTCGTCTTGGCGAGTTGGCGCCACGCGCGCTCTTATCTCCCCAGAGCAAGGAGACGTAATCAAGCGTAATCGAGTTACAAGCCGAGTGATATTCGCCGAGCAGTCATTATACCCGCGGCTTCGGCACCTGCCAGCCTCGTGGATCCCGCTCTTTCGCAAACAGCAGCGGCGGCAGCAGCGCCGGCAGGTACACATAATACACGTACAACACAAAAAGCTGCCGGTCTTTCTCGCTCTGGCTTCTTTTCTTCTGCGGCGGCGAGGAGGGAGGGAGCGAGAGTATAAGATTAGCTTGTGCTCGCGCGCGCGCAGCAGGTGCAATGACTCTCTCTCTCTCTCTCTCTCTCCCTCTCTCTCTCTCTCTCTCTCTCTCTCTCTCTCTCTCTCTCTCTCTCTCTCTCTCTCTCTCCCTCTCTTGTGGGCATTTGATTCTCCGCAAGCCGTCGGCAGAAATCTGACGATCCGAGCCAGGAGAAGAAAGGGACGAACCGCTGCTGATGCTGCTAACGTCGGCGCTTTGCGTTTGCACGCTGCTGTCGATGATAAAAATTGCTATTCAGGCTCGCCGAGCGAGTACAGTACGCTCTCGCCGAGCGCGTCAGGAATTTTAAAGCGGGATATTCCGCGCACTTTGGGTTTTTTCTAATCTGGCTAATTGGACCGCTGGAACACACGCGGAAACGCCTCTGGCGATCTCGGTCATACGGGAGGGGAGTTTATTGAGCCGTGTTATTGGGATAATTCAGCATCGGCTTCGAAATGCGTTACTCTTCCTTCTGCTCGCGGGAGATTCTAGATCGGATTCCGAGCTGGCGAGTCGCGAGTTATCAGCGAGGATACTGCGAGGCGTTTCAGATTCGAGAATATAAATGTTGTTATTTATGATGGGAAGTCGGACGTTATCTGTGGCGATGATCCGCCGTGTGCCGCGACCTAACTGTATTCTCGCTGGACGCGAGCTGGAAAATTATTTTACGCGTGTGGTAAAAATTGACGAGCAGCAATTTATTCAGCAACGTTAAATTTTTGCGTTGATTGCCAAGGCATATCAATTTTTCATTCGTCACGTTTTGCGATATTGTTATAACCTGAATTATCAACCTGTCTTATCGATTCGTATTGTTCCACGTCGAGCTCGTTAATGCCACATCGACGAGAGATACCTGTGCAGGAAAATAACACGTTCCCCGAAAAGCGAGAAAAATAAAGGAAACGCAATAATTAGTCGGTGTGAAACAATCAATCAATCGAACGAAACTCCGCTGGGAAATAAAAACGATGCAAGAAAACAAGGCCAAACCTCAAGCAGTCATCCACTGGTCAGCAGTGTACAAATCGGCGCAGCAGCGAGTCGCCGATGAAAGCGTCGTCGAAACTCGGATCCGCCGATCGCGAGCTTCAAAACAAACACTGCAGCCGCTGGAAACTCGTCGCTATCCGTCGAATGAGCGATGTCGCGCTCCTTGAAAATTATCGCGGTGACGAGAGCCAGGGCTCGCGAAAAATCGGTAGGGCCGAAATAGGAGGGCGCTCGCGCGCGCGATAAGACGTAGAGCCGCGCTGCTCGCGCACCGCGCGGAGACACACACTTGTTGGAATGCGTCCCGAGCGCGCACTGAAAGGAAATGTGGGACGCGCGCGCTCTCTCGGACCGCGCCACGTTCTACTGATAAAAGCCGCGGGAGGCCGTGCATGTGTCTGTGTGTCGGTGCGCGCAAGTGTATGTACGTACAGCAACAGGCAGCGGCACAGAAGCGAGCGAGAGAGAGAGAGAGAGAGAGAGCCGGTTTAAGGTCCGATGGGCACTAGTTACGCCGCCGCGCAGTCGCACTGAATTGCCTAGCTGATTTCTCGGCCGCGGAATTATATGTTTGATTTTTATAGGCGCGAGCGCTCGTACACTATATACACTGGAAATAAGGCTGCTGCTGCCGCTGCTGACGTTGCGCATGAACGTTGCGATATACGCTGTAATTAGCGCGGATTTCGTTATTGCGCTGCCGCTCCGCCGAGGAAATTATGCAGATTAGGCTAGGTGCTTGGCATTGGAATTGAATTTTCAGCGCGAATGGTGCACGGGCGAGGTGATAATTGGAGCCGCCTTAATTTGCGTAAAGATTGATGCTCGCGTGCTTAATAATACAGTGAAGTACTATTTTCCAAATGTATGGGATTAGGGAAATATAGGCACTCGCATATTCATAGGGGGCGTGTAGGTAAGACCGACAGTTTTTTCAAAAAAACTTCGAATCACGGAGCATTACTCAGAGCTTACGAAATGGACTGTGCATTGTTCAGCATTATGGGCGACTATCTTGATGATACACTTCAGGAGTAGCTCGGCGCAGTCTTTCAAAATTCAGCCTATCACGTCGGCGTACAATGCGCGTCGGTATTAAATTTCAAATTGGAAAATTGCAAAAATCATGACGTATCGCAGCGTTCGTGTCCATTAAAAATTTCACGAAAAGGATTGGAAACCATAAGCAATAGGTACGTATATCATACGAAATCGGTATGATGATCATAGAAATAAAACGTAAAATTTTGTATACTTTGCAAAACAAATGGTTCTTTGCTGCTCGAAAGTGCGGCTAGTGTAAGTCAACCTTAAACAATGTATAGGCAAGAGTCTCATCAGTGTACACACACACACACACATAGCCGTGTGAGTCGGTGCAGACGCGTGTGTTATACCAGCCACATCAACATTCACACAATCGTATGATCAGCGCGAATCCCGCTCCATTGCAAGTGAGTCACACCAAAATAACAGAGGTTCGCACGCAAACTGCTGGACGTCAATGTCGAGGCCTCGTCGCGGGGGACACGCGGCTTCCGTTTTTTTGCGCGTCAACAGGTACGAGTATCCTCCTCCGCCTTCGGTGTGTCCAATTATGATGTTCCCGTGGCAACGAGCGCGCAGAAAAGAACGCGTAACGGACTCGACCAGTGGGGGGAGAGGAATACAAAGTACCAACTGATTTCGGCCTGCTGGGGTTTGAGTAGTCTACTCCGCGGTGCTTCCGGTCGTTATAATTACTGCTATACACACTGGACGAGCCGATTGGAAGTGCGACGTTGCGAATTAGCTGGCTGAAGGAAAGGGGGACGCAAGGTAGAGGAAATGAGGTCGTAATGGTAATTTCTGGGGCTAGTTTTTCGTTTTAACGAGGATGTGTTTGTTGGTTTGGTTCACCGAACGCGAGGATAATTACTTTTTGAGAAAAGATGATCCGTATCGAGTTTAATCGAACCTCGAGCCGATACAGTAGTTCATGCGAATCAAGGACGCGTGCGTCGCGCTACAGGCAGCTGATGGTATAAATGAGAGCATTTGTTTGTTATATGTTTGGAAATGAGATAAGACATCATCATTATGAAACTGGACTTTGTTAAGGATGTAGAAAAATTAATCTTCCTCTTATTTATTTGTCATCGTGATAACTTTCACCAGACGAGTATACTTTAGGGCATCTTTTTGGTACGCGCAAAACAACTTTCTACTGATCATTTTTAAACATCAATCACGTACAAAACCTTTTTGACGGAAAAGTTTGTACATTTTTTTATTACAATTTCATTCTATTCATTATTATAAACCAGCGCAATATTAAAAATTATTTTGTTCTTTTTGTTATGCGTCTGCAACTACCGATTTCAGTGCAAGTATTAATTTCAAAGTCTACAAGACTTAGCGGATGTACTTTACTAGAATACTTGTAGTTAATGATCCAACTTTCAGTATACAAGTTGGGATGCTCAGCTCATGCATCTGCACTAAAGACCGCGATGGATAAACGGAATACGAGTGATAAATGAAAAATTCCTCCTAACTAAACTAAATAATTTCTCGGGAGTAACGTACAAATGTGAAATGAAATCAAAGGCTCCCGTGAGAGATTTCCAATGCTCATTCAATGATATGAAAATCGGTAACCAGGTAAGTATTCCATGAACGAGAAAAATATAAAATGAAATTCTAATTATTTTTCATTTTTTTAGAAATTAATACTTTGCAAAATATATTCATACTAAATTAACTTAACTTTGTCGTAATTTTAGTAGTAATTTTACTACGTCACGTAGACCTATAATCTCCTACTCTGAGCAGTTAACGTGTGAAGTATAATTTTGTACCGTGAGTGATTTTTTCTATTTTTATTTTAATTAACACGCAATGCAGGAATAGCTCATAAATATGACAACTGACAGCTTATTATGAAACCTGGTTTCCTCGTTATTGTTTTTAATGACCTAATCCAAATAAAGTTATAATGACTGCATCATAAGAGCAATACATGTGCGCGCAACAATACGTGAGAAAACTTTCCTGCGCATCTTTAGAGTCGGAAAGTCGGCAAATCAGGAAGAAGATGCTCGGAAGTTAATATACAGTCATGTTACGAGAGCGTGTAACAAAATGCTCCGGAAACACGCAAATATGGAACATTTTTTTAAATGTGCCATCTCTACAAGATGACGAGGCTGCATTAGATACACAAGAATACTCTGTGTTTATATTGCATCGAAGAAACTTTTAAAGTGAATATTAAAAGAAAAGTATATAGTGAAACGTTATTATGAACAGCGTTCTATTTAGAATCTCTCGCGAAAAATTGCACTTTTGTCGAACGCACTTTCATAACATAGGAATGCTAACCAGAAGACATGAAACGAACCGCACATCGCTATGAGATATTAGACAATAAAATAGGCTTTTTGTAATCTCATCTTAATAATGAGCATAATTATAGGCACTGTCTTAATTTTGTCGTCGACAGATGCTTTGAATCAGAAACGTTTCCCAAGATATTTTGCTTTCCCCGTTATTTATGCGGCAGAAGGAGGAAAACTACGAAAGGATTGCAGTATTGCGATTGTGCTCAGTCGATTTTTTCGAGTTACTACTTCTCTTTCAAATTTCACGATGAATTCATTATAAAAGAATGTAAAGATTTAAATTTCATTATGTCGCGCTTACCGTCATTATTACAGTGCTGCAACTATTTAAAAAACCGTCACGCAATTGAGAATTTTAAACGATAAAAAGGAAAAGAACAAAGACGACTGAGTAGCTTTTTGTGTGCATTTGTTAATTTTATACGGTGTAATTTATGTTTACATAGTTACTTAATTGAACATGTTTTATTTGGCTACGATGCGCATAAACGTACGAGTCAAGAGTTGACTGCAGGTGTTGTAAATTCTTATGTAAACAATGGACAAATTATTTTCATCGTCTTTTTGATTACTTCCGACCGTCTAAGACAAGGTCCCCCGAGTAAGTTATTATCATTAGAGATAGCATCACCTCGTTGATACCATGCTATTTAAACGTCAGCTGTGGCTGCAGACAAGAGGCAATTATTTTGCACTTGTTACGCAAACACGAAAAATTGGGGGGTTGCAGCCATCGAGATACGAATGAACCGCGCGGTATTCGAGCAGATATGCCATAATAATATGCCTGTGTTAATGAAATTAAATAAATAAACTAAAATCATATTTTATCTTTAGAAACAATTTTATTCTCCCCGTACGTGCTTCGTCTTACAATCGAATATTCTGATATTAAAAAACTATTACAGTAATGTTCCCCACGCGGAAAAACACAATACATTTGCCTTCTTATATCGCCGTGCACTTTTTTTATATTGCTTCTCATTGAACTCTTGATAGGCTGACTCGTGCATGCTAGAGCGATTCTCACCTTGGATTGCTAGTGCCAGATAAAGAGCAGAAATTATTTCGGAAGAACCTGCTGACAATGATTTCCGGTTTTTCGAAGCGGCGCGGAGAAAAAAAGTATCTGATCGAGTGGCCAGGGAACGTGGCGCACTGAACATATTGTACTCACGTAATAATATCTCGCAGCTACTCCGTTTTTCTTCGTAAGCAGCGAAGATGGGATGATTGAGGGGTATGCACATGTTATCTGCCTGTTGAGCTTCGGATTCGCTGCAGTCAATCCCATGGGCTGCGCCGCGAGAAAAACAAAGAGATGCCGTAGGTAAATCAACCTCTTGTTGCCCCGCGCGCGATAAGCGCGCATGGCTATGTCGAAACGCGCAAGTAGGAAATTCGCCTTACAAATAAATTTCTTTATAGTTACACAGGAAGAAAAAAGTAAATGATACTTTAATGGTCAATAAAATATAATCTTAGCTTCTTTTAAAGGTACACCAGGCTCGCACAGTTTATTTCCTCCGTTAAAAATAAATCATCAAATAGACACGACAAGAATTCAAATGTTATAGTCAGTTTGCAACGGCATCAGTTATAGCATGAGCAGCCCTAAACAGGATCGATAAAAGGCAGCTTTAGCACAGGTGACATATACTGCTACAAATGTACTCTGCTCGCTATACTCAAAGAGTTTAAGCGATACGGAATCGGCTAGTCTAAAACTGCTTTGTTTTGATGCATGTATAATATCTAATCGCGGTCCATGTGTGTGTGCGGAATTGTAATCGAGTGTAGGTTATACCCCCTGCAAAATTAAACGACAAATTTTTTGGCATACAATTTTACTAAAGACACTCGATATTATCATATTTTCGAAACGTATATATAACTTAAAATTTAACTGAAAATTAAAATCAGCACGATCATTGATACCTAAGAAATTTAATGATCTCTTCAGAATCCGGAAAAAAGTAGACAGAAAAAATGTGTTGCTTTTCAGCTTCATTGTGCTTATGTGGGCCTGAAGAGCACACGGATCGTAATTAGGTGCACATGCTTGGATATTGCAGCCGTTAATTATTTTTGAGATGGCATATCTCGATGACATCAGCGTGGCACCAATTTCTTCGAGACGACTTTTGTGCTGACGCATCACGAAATCATCAAAGACGAAAATTGTGAACAACTATTTTAAATTTTAAGAAAAATCATGTTTATCCTTCATAAGTCGAGCATTATACAACCGACACAGTTAAAAACCAAAGAAGATGATCGGTTTCATGAGTTATCGGGGTCAAACTATACAACGAGCATATAATCCAATCAGACCTTTCGCAATAGGCAAACCCTAGGGGGGACAAGGTCGAGTATCATCATTTAATTAATTACCGCGACGAATTAACCACACTCTGAGCTATTTTCCCGAATCACATGACTTTCTTCGCGAGTAAGGTAAACAAAATCCGATCCTCTTTTATGACCTACTTGCGCAGCTGACCGCACTCGATCCCCTTACAGCTTGCACTCACATAAGTTCGTGTCCAAACGACTCGGAGGAAAGAAAACCCGACAGAACTGCCCGATAAAGGTAACACCTATGGAAACGCCCGTTGTAGCATCGCAAGAGAAGAAGAAGAAGACGTTCCAACACCTGCGGTCGAGATGCCTCTGCGTAATCCAGCCGCCAGATCTCCATTGTGTGCTCGTGTGCTCGACATTGCGCCACAGGTGTGTGTCTGCGATGCTCCGCATCGCGCACATTACTATGGTAATTACGAAAGCGCGCGAGAATTAGCATAGGCCCTTTTTTCCCGATTCGCGTCAAAATCGTACATCAGTCGGAGCGATAAAGTCAGCGGGCCAATGCGGCGTTCCGAAGGATAGCTCTCGCGGGGGTCGTTGCATAAGTACGATGGGCTGATCCCCCCCGTTATTGTCTTTGGGAAGAACGTTGTGGTTGGTTCATTTTCTTCTCCTTTCCTCCTCGATTGCGGCCCGTTTTCTCGCACCTGCACATGCAGCAGCAGCAGCAGCCGCAGCAGCGCGAGGATGCGCTTGCGCACTAGAGGAGACGAGGTGCGCTCTGCTCTGCGGGGTAGGGAGTCGCTGGATGCGTGGGAGCCCCAGGAAAGGGGGGCTCTCATCGGAGAGTAACCCCCCCGGAGCCCGAGCCGTCCACCTCTAACGCCGTGTATATATTCACCACCACCGCGCGGCGCATCCTCAAAACACTTTTCACCCGCGTTCGTTAGACTTTCGGCTCTGGGAGTGCGTGCGAGATTCGCGTCGGCTGTTACACTCTCCTAGGATTCACTTTCGTTCGGTGTGTAGGCTGCGAGCACCTACTGCGCCATTCGTTCGAGTTGAAAAAGTTTTGTTGGTGCTTCGGAAGTCTTGGGACTAAATGAATGCGATCAGCAAGGATACTGGTTGATTAAGGTGTTCTGGAATCTGCGGAGCAAAATCAAGGTGTGTGATATATACAACTAGTTTTTATCAGATATTCGAGCTGACTATATATTTCGATTCATCGCTTTATAATTTATGCAAGTGGTGCACGGTGTACATGAGGAGCATGAAACTTTGGGACAAATTAAAAAACTTTCGCTTCAAGAAAATTTTTGTAAAAAATTGCTTCTATTTTTTAGGGGAATTCGCATGGTTTTTCAAATTTCTTTGCGTAGAGAATTCAGATCAGATACGTGAAAGAATTATTCAACGTGAAGTGAATTTTCATCTCGCAGCAATGGGGGGATTTATTCCTCGCAATAAGTAAAAAAGGATAAAAAAAAGAAGTTTTTCCAACTAAAAAGAAATTTGAAAAAAAAAAGATAATTTTTCTAGATATCCAATACTAATTCATTCGAGTAACTTGACGTAAGATTGGGGCAATATTCTTTCATCGACTAACCGGTCTATAATTGAAATATTTTGCGTACACTTTGATCATGAAAAGTATGTGTGAATTTCAGATGATTTCGAGGTTTTATCTCGCCAGCGTTATTCTTATTATCGGACTTCTGCTCCTGTACCGAACGATGGCGGTAGGTATCTTAAAAATCCAGCATTATTGCACCTCCCTCGTTAAAAATTAAGCGCTCCGTCATCGTAAAAGCCAAGTCGATCCAGTTCTTCGCAATAAAAGCGAATATAAAGCAGAACGCTTATACGACACTTTCTACCCATAAAGATGAAGATGCGCCATAGAGCGAAATGCAAAGCCGATCATTACAATTCTTTCCCATCATAAGAAATTTAGCGATCGCCTTATGCAACGAATGATTACACGAGAGATGGACCGATGAGCGAAATGCTTTACGAAACTCACGGGTGCTCTCTTCTTTATGGTCGAGACTTCGTGAGCCGCATTATTTTCAACGTAGGTACATTGTAACTTCTCACGGCTTGCCGCGCAACAATGACAAGTGAGCGCGCGCCTCCGGTATTTTTCACAGATTTTACTCTCGAACTCACACGCCCGCCGACTAATTAATTAATTAACTCGTCGTGCGCGTGCGCGAACTAGTTCACGCTGCAGAGATCTCACGGAATCAATTCCTTCCATGTTGTTTCGTATTCAAATATCTCTTATCGAGATCGAAAGAGATGAACGGTTACATAAAAAAACAGTAACAAATGGTTACGAAAAAAGTGATTTGCTGATAAATGCAGGAGGGATCGCGTACACAAAGCCAAAATAGCAACGGAAACATTGACCAATCGCGCAAATTATGATATCCCGCGCATGAATATTTCATTACCGAGACACCCGCGCGTTTTTCCATATCGACAATGCTTTTTTCCCGGTAGTCTCCCCAATAACGTTTTGACCGTTGCGTCAGTCGCTGAAAAAAGTACGCAGCAGTATTTTAATCTCGCGCGATCGTTTATTACGCAACGTCGAACAAAAAAACTTTTGAACGAAATAGCAAGCGGTGCATACGTGTGACACGGCGATCCCTTTTGTTGAGCGCAATTGAGATTTTTGTCGCTGCGAAATAGCCAGACATCGAGGGCGGAAAAAGCACGTAGCATGCAGAGAGAGGGAGAGGGAGAGGAAGAGAGAAAGAGATAAGAAAGAAAGAGCGCACGCGAGGGCTCGCGCGTATAAAAGCCCAAACAATTAAATTCAACAAGTGTGAAGGTTGCAGCATCCTATCACGCAACGGGCGAGACGCCATTCATTTTCACCGGAAGCCACGGCCGTGAAAATTGATTGACATCAACGAAATAAAGAAGCCGGCCGATTGTTCCGATCTCCCTCCCTCTCTCTTTCTCTCTCTTTCTGCCTCCCGAGAGTCGCGACCAGGCAGACGTCAAACGAACGCGCGCCGATCACAAGTAATCGGCATCGGCTTTTAATTCAAATACAGATTGAGATAAACGGCGAATGCATATCCTTCCATTGTTTACACACGCATTACACGCGGCTACTTTGTTAAACTGCGTTTCTTTTCGCCTGTGAAAGTCCATTCTTTTTATCTGCTCGTTATATTCCGTCATCGTCTCTCTGTCTTTCTCCTGCTGTACATCGATTGTTGATGAGATTCATCATTATTGACACATGCAAATAATTAGCGAAAGATGCGGCTTGAAAGTGCGTAATCATATGCAATTACAGAAAGTCATAAAACTCGCGTGTAAAATGAAAAAACACATTAACAATGAGATTACGTAAATGGTTAAATTACGATTGCATCATTCTTTAAAAAAAAAATCACAAAGAAACCATGTGTTAATATATGCAGTTTCTTCTTTTGGTTGCATATCATCCATGAAAAATCGGAAATACAAAAGCATTTTGTGATTCACAGTCTTTTAAGCACAGACTGCTTTGCTTCCGGTTATACATTATCATGTCGGTATACAAATTGACTTGCATTTCAATTGGTGTGTCGTAATTCTATTATAACGATGAATAGCTTGATCCTAGACTGTTAAGAGTCATTGCGGGGCATTACGAGAGATTAAATTGATGACACGACTGGCGATTCAAACATACTAGATTACACTTAATAACAAACTATAATTGTACAAATCATACTTTTTTCTGAACCAATACAAACTATACCCAAAAATATTGTTTAAATAAAAAAGAAGCTCCTATAGCAATCATTAATTATAGCACGTATTAGCCTCCTTAAAATTTATTTACAATTCCTACATTTATATGGAATACATCATTCAAATACAAAATATGTTAAGCCTATTATGTTTTTAAAAACCTGAAACTTAACATCAGCGATTCTAAGCAACTCAAAATAACAAAATAATGAGTACAAAAACTATTCGAAAATTTCGTTTGCGAATATAGGTAGTTTACTGGTTAGTTTATTTACGTCGAGCACTTTCAATGGAGCATTTCAAAAAGTTTCTTCCGAAATCCACTACCGCAGAGAGTGTACATTAGAAAAATAATCTTTTTAAAAACGAGTATTCGCCGTAAAACAAATAAAAGCCAAATTAATCAAAAAAGAATTTTATTCTAAATTTTAAATAAGAAATATCATAAGTGTACGGGGCGAACTTTGATATCGACGGAGCAGATTTAGAGATATTACACCGATACGAACATTTACAAATACACAGGATTTGATTAGTTACTTCGGTACATTATTTTATGCATCCAAAATGTATTAATGAGAATTGTATTAACATTTTCACATTTTGAATATTGTAGCAAGTCGATGGATACACGCCTGGAGTAGACTACCCGATATACAACTCTGTACCGTTTGGACTATCTTTTACCTGCAGAGGTAGACTGCCGGGTTACTACGCCGATCCTGATGCTAGATGTCAGGTAAATCGACTGTGCTGCACTTTACCGAATTAAATCAAATGATCAATGCAATTCTTCAAGTTTTAATCGATACATTCATTTTATTATTTATTTGTATCACATTTTTTCATTAATAAAATTGTAAATTTTTTCTGCAAGGTCTGGCATTGGTGTTTACCTGGGGGAAGACAATTCAGCTTTCTTTGCCCGAATGGAACTGTGTTCAGTCAAACGACACGTGTCTGTGATTGGTGGTTCAAGGTAAATATTGTTATTTCCAAATTTTACTAATCTACATTCACTAAATTTAACGATTTTAACCAGGTTGACTGCAACGATTCGCCACGTTTTTACGGAATCAACGACGACCTCTACAGAGATGCGAGAGGAAATAGAATTTAATCAATTTCCTGTGGATGTAATTTGTTTTTTAGCAATAAAAAATGTATTTCAATAAAGGTCTTTTATTTTCATAATACGATTTGACTGCTTGATCTGTCTTTATGCTGTAAGGCTCATTTTCTACAGTTACCGACAGGCAGCAAGTCCCCGAACTCTCTCGTATTATCAACTTCAGGTAAGCCAGCGAAATTTGAAAAAGAAAAAGAAATCTGGATTTACATAAAAGTGAAATCAGATATTTCTTCAAAATAGTACGGTACATCGTAAATGCATTTTTATTATGACAATTATGAATTAAACTGGTTATCTCCTGCTTTTTTACCACATGTTTTAGCCACTATTAAAAGTAATAATATATTTTTACGTGGCGATCAGCAAACTCGTATTTATCATTACAAGTGGCTATTCAAATCTAGCACGGCGCTTTTACTTTTTAGTTGTCTCAGATCTTCACGTTGAAACCCACACATAAGATCTTGAAAAAACGAACACTTCTATCGGCCATCGCTTCAATCGACCATTCCCATCTAAAAAAATCACAAATTAATCACCGCGAGCAATCTTCGCATACTGTCATCCTACAAATCGACGGGAGATTATACCACCGCGCATGGCATCTCGCACACATACGTAACGCCGGGCTGCGTGTCACCGCGTATAAAATCAGCCGCGGGCCGATAATTTATTTTCAGCGCATAAATTAATGCTCACATTTTCGTCGCCGTTAGCTCGCTGCTGGTGCTGTTGGTGCTGCTGGTCGATAGCATACAGTCGCCGGCCGCGCAGTCGCGAGCCAAGCTCCTTGGCAATTTCTTGGCACGATTGGGCAATAGAAAGTGAGCGTTCGTTCGTTCACGATCGGCTGACCAGCGCACCCGCGAGGCAGGCGTAGCCGCGTTCCTTCTTTTTTTTCCCGCGCGCGAACGAAACGCTCGAGCGCCTTTTGCGGTATGTCTCGCCGTTTATATTGTAGCCATTTTACGTATGTATACACACATGCAGACATGAACCGCGTGTGCGCCTTGTATACCGGCGGCGGCCCGCGATCGGTGAGAAATATCTCAATTAGAGTAGGGCTGGTTGAGCTCGCGTCTTTTCGTTTGAAACGTATTTTTCTTATGCGTGAGGCTTGTTTGCGCAAAAAGGAGGCGCGCTGATGGTGTCTTGATTACCGCGTGCAGAGATGTTATTGTTGTGTTTATGCGCGCTTCGGATTTGTTTATGTACCTATGCTCGACGTTTAGTGCTATACTCGGCTAGGAAAATTCAAATACGACCTGCTCGTATGAACTTCCTTCGTCGTAAAATTTTAAGGCTTCGTTGGTCGTTCTCATTTTTTGACATAAGGGCGGTAACCGAATGAGCTTGCAACGCAACTTCTTACCGGCAAGGCGAGTTACAAACTACGATCTTAGACTTATATCCTCATTTTCCATTTGCATTATGCAGTATTTTATAGTCAGGATATATTTTCGAATCTCAATTAGCTCGCTTCAGGCGTACAGCCGGTGAAGCAAGTTACTTTCCGCACAGCACTGTATTATAAACACTTTTACTGGGTTTGCGATAAGTTAAAAAAAAATTAGCAGAAAATGTCATTACTCCGCCGGTCTAATCACGCACACTAGGCACGCGATGTAGCTTCATCTCTATATTTCAAAGTTGAACAAAGAGTGTAGCTCGCGCACGAGCAGCAGACGCGTGAAAACACGAGGAAAATGTATGTTAACGAGCCGACACACGGAGAAGAAGAGAGCTCGCTCGTAGCGCGCGGCATATATAGCCATCATAGAGAGGGGAAACCTAATTTGCAGTCGCGCGCGCGGCGATAGGATGCACGTCCGAGGACTTTTGGAATGACAATGCTCGTCTCCTCGGCTCGCGAGCGCAGGACACTCGTTTCCGCCTTTCGCACAGGCCGCGAACAATAAGCAAATTGTACACGAACGAGAAACATCCTTAGAAAGTCCGCACTTTTCTCTCTCTCTCTCTCTCTCTCTCTCTCTCTCTCTCTCTCTCTCTCTCTCGCTCTCTCTCTCGCTCTCTCTCTCGCTCTCTCTCTCTCTCCACTCAGTTTCCTGCTCCATTTTTGCCTGCGCGCTCCGTGCACGTCCGCAGGACTAGCGCGCGCGTTACGTCAGGAAAACAATTTGCAACCTTAGCGTACACGCCGCCTCGTTGAGCACAGATGTACTCGCTTGCGCGCGCGCGTCTGTGTGTGCCGATTGCGTAACGCCTATACTTATAATCCGTTTGAATGGACCACCGGCTAACCGATTCCAAAAAGATGAAAGTTTCTATGACTATGATGATGAAAAATTATGCGACACCGGCTGGCAACGTACGAGGTGAAAATAAGATTCCGATGAAAGTTATTATAAGCTTTTATTATTCGCCGAATTTCATTTTTGCTGCGGGAGGCGTTTACATCGGTTTCGTAAAGTTGCGACCGATCACGCCTGTAAATTTAGCGGGACTGAAAGAGACGACCGGTTCTCTCGATCTGACCTTTGGAATCATGTGGATTGAATCTCATAAAGATCTGGAAGCAATTGACACGTCGTAACATGAGCTCGATATGAAAACGATACCGATTTCGTACCGTCAATTACTGCTCTGAGCAAGACCTCACTCGCGATTCCCTTGGCCAATCAAGTTCCAGCCGATCCGAACAAATGATACACACAGGACCTTAAGATTCTAAACGATCGGCCGTATCGAAATGAAGAAAGATCGCGTGTCGTCAGCAGTGAAACAGGCCGCGCGCGCAGACAACGAGTCAGCTCGTTTCATAAATCACCGCTGGCGCACGAGTTGAACTTTCGCATAAACACGCGTGTACGCTCGGCCGCGCACACAAAGCTGAGAGGAGAAAAACCAGAGGAGAAAGACAGAGAGATGGGGACGGCGATGTTTCGAGAGAGCCGAAGAATGGAACGAAATGGATGAACAGAACGTGCGCGCGCTCGTCGGTAGCCTTGGATGGAAACCGGTAAAAGAGCGAGCCGCAGGAAAATAAGCGAAAAAAGATAAGGGACTCGGCGTCCTTAAAAGGTTTCCAAGCCGCTCGAGTCGCTGAACTTTGAGATAAAGGAGTCGAAGCTACTGGATGCCACGCGTGCCTCCTTATTATTCGCGATCGGTTCTCCGCCGCAGAATTGACTGCAACTCGCACAAAGAGGTATTTTTAGCGGATAAGCTGGTTTCCGAGGGAACGGCTTTACCCGCCCGCTCATTCGCGGATGCGTCTTTTGTGCGTCGAAGTAGAGAGAACCTCATCTCGGTAAGTATTCGTTGTACTCTTTTTTTGGGAGCTAATCGCGCATCTTCTAGGCATGCGTCATTGTGATCGAGACTTTGTTGCTTAGAACTATTTAAAGAATCGAATACCATATTATTCTCTAAGATTCAGAACAAATGATAGCAGTTGAAATTTGAATAATACATTGTTGCCAGCCCATAAGAAAGCGATGGAAAATTAAAAGCCCGACATATTGTTCGTTGCATACTCGAGCCTACAATATAGAGATTTATCAAACAGGCTGTGTATGCAAAACAGCTAGATTGTTAATTTTACCCCGGCGCGTTTCTTTGCTTTGTTGAAATTTAATACACAATAGAAATGACTTATGGATTCTCAACTAATGACGGCTGTGAGACAGTACGCGAGTTAAGGATCTCCGTCGCGCTGCATAGACGTCAATATCGTTTTCACGCTTTTCCTCGATCTTTCACCTTGATATCCTGCATCAGCGAGATAAACTCGCTACTCATTGTTCATAAGCGACGCGCGATCTCGCAACAGCACGAGGTGCCCGTTTCTTCAGCCGCTAATGAGTTTATATATTAATTAGGAGACAATTAAGCGGTGACGAAAGCCGCATTTTTCTCGCGCGGCTCGACGCGAACAATTAAGCAAGTCGTGCGCGTTACACACGCGTTGAAAGTAATGAGACGGAGCGTTTTCGTGGTAAACTTTGAAGTTTTATCGCAAATAATTTTTGTTTACTGGTTTTTAAATGTACGTATTATATGGTCTCGTATTAGAACGAAATATCCATACGTTTTGAAATTATTCAATTACCTGTAGCTTCGCCTTGAGAAATCCTAATACTCGTGTTCTTAGTGATATCTTACGAAAAAATACATTTTTGGAATGTTCGTGGCGACGATTGTATAGAAATGAAAAAAATGTAAATATTAGAGCGATATATTCTTTACTCGATATTAATTTAAAAATTTCATATCGCACCGTCTGTAAATCCTTAATATTTATGAGCAAACAGCGCAATAATCTTGTACCGCGCGAGGGTTCAGTTCCTTTTTCAACTCGTCTCGATTATTTATCTTTTTTTTCTAACAGAGATAAAGTTATTGCAGCTTTAAAAGTTTAATGCATTTCTCGTCTAATAGCGGCAAAACATAAATCAGACAGCAACACTTGATTTTCAGGTTATCATATTTTTTATCCTTCAAACATATGATTCGATTAGGTCAATTTGTCGAAAAAAATCGAATAAGCTAATCCGCGACGCAATCGATGATAATGAAGTCAGTAAGCTCCGAAGGGTTCAAAATTTGGAAATACCACTTCTGCTTTCGAATTTCGCTCGTTATATACAAATGTTCTAAAAAGATGACAACTTATTTACGCATAAAAAACGAAACCAGTTTTTTACTGCACGAAAACGACACGCGCTGAGTCAATTTTCAACTCTGCGCCACGGAGTTTGACGTTCTCCTTTTACAAACCTTTTCAGCGAATCGCTCTTCATTACCCTCCATAATAGCGCCGCCGTTTCACTCGTCATTACGCGGCGATGCAAGCCGCATGACTACGCGCTACCCGCATGCAAACCAACCATTGTAAAGTCGCCCTCGCCGCGAGAAAAAGCGCGAATTCCAGCCGCGGAGAGATAAAAGTAATCCCGATTCTGTCATTCAGAGCGCGGGGAGCATTATTCTCGCGCGCGTTATAGGCCTATGCTCTCGTGCGCGCGATTGTTACGGTAATGTCGGCGCCGCCGACATATCCTTTGTGTCAAAGAGATTCCACGCGTTCTACTTTCACTGTATGCGACGATAGATCTTCAAGGAATCCCTGCGCGCGTGGGCGTCCCGATGCTCATCATCAGCGAGTATGATTAGCGAAACGAGGGATAGGACGTATAAAGCGCGAAGCATACAGTGTAAGTGCCAAGAGGCGAAGCGTCGCCGTGATGAGTCTATGGAGGCCTTTTTGACTTTCTAACAAAGAGCCTAACGCACTGCGTTGCTCTGTTGACGGCTCGATGTGAGGCCTGACAGTTTTATTCTCTCCGGACGAACAAAAGAATATCAATTATACTGATTCATTTTATACCGCCTGGTGTAAGTAATGGAGAAACTTCGAATTTTTACGCGATTGTGCTCGATTCTATAGTGCTATTATTAGCGAGGAGCGATTGTTCTGAAATTTCGATGTAATCTTATTAGGATGTTTATTGAGGCTTCTTTATTTACGTATTGTTAACACTCTTAATGTTAGCATCATCTAACATGTATTCGTGAATGTTTTTTTCTTTTACACGCGGCGGTTTCGTAATACCCACTAAGAGAACCAAATTGTAAGCATAATAATTGGAATTAATTTGATGATATTAAAATAACCCCGGCGGTAAAATAAGTAATCGTTTCGAAGAAACCAGAACAATCGAAGTAAAAACAATTCTGCAATATTGCACAACTACAATAAGTCCATCTCGTATCAGCCACAATTATGGTCGCGCAAAGTTGAGAGTCGGTGGAACGTTGCTCCGGAATTACTTGAAATGAATCCGCGAAACTGGCGTGAAAGTGACCTAGCCCATGAAATGATTAAACATATTTCTGTATCAAAAAATGACCCACTTTCACAGTACCTGTGATTGACCGACGTTTTCTTTCTTCGATAACGTAACTTGTAAATTCTTTTCGGCTAAATAACATTCCTGAAGAACAAGCTGGATACCACACTCTGAATATTTTTACGCGCGTTATTAACGCGATGGTGCAAAAAGGCCTTTATTCTATATATACTCCTTGGTAGAAATGTTAACGGTTAATAAGCTAAGTTTTAAGACACTTAGCTAAGTTGTGGTTAACGATTTAACTAAATAAGCGTTTAACCGTTATAAGTGCATAGATATGACGCATTAACTCATGATAAAACGAAACTTTTGCTTGAAATTTATCAAAAGACTGTTACAATCCAAAAATTGTAGAAAAATAAAACTGGCCAATTAAACTTAACTTTTTAACGAATTTCAACCGTTAATTTTCTACCAGGGCTGTAAGTCTATAGATACTGGCTGCGAAGCAAATACGAAAAAGGTATGATGCAATTGATTCCATGATAAATTTGCATCACTGCAGAAGTAATATTGATACTTAAACATACTTTTAATTACTAAAATCAACGATTATGGTAGTGTTGCGTTATTCCAATAAAAATTGTTTTCAGTTTTTAGTACATCTATTCATTCGCGGTAATTTCAGTAAAGTGTATCAACGAAATAATTGCCTATTGTACAAATGTATGGCATTGTCCACTTTTAGCTACTAATGGTGAGCTTAGCGGCGAAGATGCAGTATTTTCAATGCTAACACGTGGTTATGGCAAGGCTCACGTACTGCCTAAAGAGGAAAAGTACTCGAGTATCCCTTGAAACGTTTTGCAAACCGATCACATATTCGCCGCACACACTTACGGTTACGTTAGGCATACGTATTATCAGAACGTGTCGATGAAAGAGGCATCTTTTTCAATACTTGCACGTCCCCGCATTCGACTGCATACATTAAATAAGCATATATGACGAATGGCCACAGCGTATTCGAGAAGAGGGAGATAAAAAGTGTTTTGAAATAACTGATTTTTTACGACTGTTTTCTGAATAAGTTATAAAGTATCAATATTTTTTCTCGATTGACGTGTGAAATCCGTGTAATTCTTTTTCAACCGCTAATGTAATAAATTTTGAAAATGGCTTCTTTCGCGACATTTTTTATCCCAATTATCCGTTCGAATCATGAGGATGTTGATCATCGAAAAATAAATGCATAAATTCAGTAGGCAATCATTTTAAGATAGTTAGTAACCCAGCGAGGTAGCGTTATGAAATACGCTCTGCTCCCAGGGCTTGGATTTTTCCATGCAACAGAATCAGCTGTACCATTCTCCTATAACTGTAATGAGTTTATCAGTTGTATTTTTAAAAACAATAATTTTAAATTATTGTTAGAGTGTGTTCGACGCGCATATAAATCATTTCCAACTCGGGTAAGTAGAATAAGTATAGGGTATGGTCAGACAGCCGGACTACCCCCTGTCAATTAAATGATTCATCGCGCATTAGTTTTTTTTAACATGCTGTAATTTTATCCGTACCCAGCGGATCGTTAAACAATCTTCTAAGATAAAGAACTAGATTTGTGAACGTGTTGTTAATTTATTAGAACTGAAAGTGTTATACACTGCAGCCTAGTAAAAACGTACTTTCTTTTCAAGCTGCACATTCAATCGATGTTGAGAACACATGTAGCTTTCAAGCCAATGAAACAACTTTTTTCTAATAAGAAATGCTAAAATACTTAGAGAATCAGCTTCCAGCAGAAGAAAACAATCACCCATCATCCACAGGACGACCGGAAAATTCTGCAGGGACCGGGTTGCAAGCCCCGATAGCCCCGTCGCTGCCCAGACACGTAGCAGCAAGCCTCCCGTACACGCGTCATCGCACAGCTGGCCTCTCGCCTTTCGCCGGGGCCCGTTGCAGTCCCGGCGCCACTGTCTCTCCTACTCTCTCTCTCTCTCTCTCTCTCTCTCTCTCTCTCTCTCTCTCTCTCTCTCTCTCTCTCTCTCGCTCGCTCGCTCTCTCGATCCTCGCAATCTGCCTCTCGAGCTCGTTCCTTAGCGATGCGGCAGCAGCACCTGCGCGCAGCGCTCGACTCTTCTCTCCTTCTCCGCGGCGGCGGCGCGCTACGCCAATGGGCCGTTTTACCCCCACCAGTGAGGCCCCCGCGAGAAGGCCCCGCCAACACCGCCGCCATCGTAGAAAGCTCACCAGACGACGAAGTCGTACACACTACTCCTGGTGTTTTTCACTCGCACAGCCGCGCCAGTCTCAGGCAGGGCAAAGACGCGCTACAGTCCGCTCCCCTCTTTCCCTCTTTCTCTTGCCATCGTCTCCGCGTCGCCAGTGTGTATCGCACGCATAGTGTGCACGCGCGCGCTCTCCAAAGAGGAACAATATAATCGGCCTCGCCGCAGCAGAGTTACGCACCGCGACAGGACCGGAGCGACGTATCATTCCTTTTCATTAGCCGCGCAGATCTGCTCTCTTTTTTTCGGACCGCGCAGCCTTGAAAGTTTCCCGCGAAAGTCAGTTTCTTTTCTCGGGAGCGCGCCGTCGCATTTTCCTTTTATCGAAGAAAGTGCCGCCATCAGTGTGACATTCGGTGCTGCCGGGCGAAGGAGAGGAAGAAGAAGAAAGAAGAAGAGAATAAGATAAGAAGGAAGTTGAGCTACAAAGGAACAGGTGTGATAAAGTGCGCGCACTCGACGTGGAAAGCCGACTTGGGTGGTCTTACATGAGGGATTAACGCGAAGCGACCCGGAGGTGTCGAGAGAGAAAGGTTAGTGCGTGAGTGCGTGTCGCTCATTTGTCAGATCTATACTGCCCCCATCGTCGTTTTCCCGCGAGTTTTCGGAACTCGCGCGCGGCCGCAAGAGCAGCACGTCGCGAGACGATTTGGAAAGAGTGTGACGAATCGGTTAGCTGTGAACTTCTTCGCGCGTAGTCGCTTTCTAATGAAAAAAAAAAACGCGTCTGATTAAATCGATGGCGCGGTCGGCTTTTTCTTCGGCTGCGGGATCGTCCGAGAAAACGAAAGTGACGGACGATCGGAAAATTGGAGAAGAATGGCCAACAAATTGATTCGATGTTACGGCTAATGACGCGCGCCTCTAATAACTCGAATCCATTTTTTCCCTCCGCTTCGGATGAAAACGAAAGTTACTTATCGGCCGGCTGAATTGAATCGATGCCCCGTGTGTCTGCGGCTAATGACGCCTTGTGTATTCGGAAATTTTTTGACGCTGCCTCGAATCTCTCGCGAGCTTTAGTAGGCCAGGGAAAACGAAAGTCATGGATTTACACTCGGTTTGTAATTTGAAAACGCGAGCGGACTCGCGGCCGTTACACTTGTAAAATTAAAAAACTTGTCGAGCCATGAAGCTGATGGAAATTTAAATAAGCAGCAGCCGCGAGAGTCCACTATAGCTTGCGCACAGACGAAGTAGCCACTGAGCTGTTTGAAAAAGCGCGAAACAATCAAATTAACTCGCGCAACGCATGCACGCGCTGTACACTGGCTCAATTAAAATCCGCGAGCAGCTACGCTGTACTGCGGATAAATGAAGTTTTCAGATAGATATCCCGCGCCGGCAATTAAACGGATGCCGTATATAAGCGAAAGTATGAATAAATACTCGTTCCAGCGCGTAAAATAACACTCTCGATATATAATCGAGCCAGTGCTCTCTCTCTTTCTCTCTCTCTCTCTCTCTCTCTCTCTCTCTCTCTCTCTCTCTCTCTCTCTCTCTCCCTCTCTCTCTCTCTCTCTCTCTCTCCGACTCTCCTGCATTTAACTACTCCGGACACACCTGCTTCCCATAGCTCCGCCTCGCGTTCTACGCACTTATAAACAATGCTCGGAACCTTCGCGAGCGAGCCAATGACTTTGAACTTTCTTCCGTCCGGCAACGAGAAGCTGTACAGCGTATCCAGAGCTGCGGCGTCAATTCTTCTAGAAGCTCTCGGCGACGGCGGCGGTGGCGGCGCGAGTTGCGGTGAAATTGCTCGGAAAGAATTTACGTAGCGCGCGCACTCGCGCGATTCATATTTTCCTCGCGCTGGGGCTTTTCGGGGAATCGCAATTTCAAAATTCGCAAGGCTCGACGCGACGCGCGCGCGCGCGTATATCGATCGAGGCGGCTTGATTCCGAAAGTAACGCTCGAAATTCATAACGCACTCGGCGACTTTCGCCGGCGGCGCATCCTTGACTCCCTGCGGCTTTCGGCGATGATCGGCGGAAACGCTCGCTCGCGAGAGACGCATCGGGAGCAGCTAGCAAAACTGAAAACGTAATGAGCGAATGCGCACGAATTTCGAAACGGCGCCGCGAGTCTCTTTGTTTCGCCGCTACTTTCAGGCTGTCTCGCACACACGCGCGCGCATCATAGAAATCGATTTCCCAATAGGATAATTTTCGTCTTATTCCTTTTTGGTCACGCGTTTTTTTCTCTCTTTCTATCCTGCCGTCTCTCGACTCGCGTTATGAGTCGAGATTTTGAATTTCCGCGGGGCGTTGTCACCGCGCGTTTCGTAAATCACTTGTCGTTGGTCAATTTCTCTTGGAAGTCGATCGAGTTTCAAAATTTTGCCGTCCCCGCGGGTCGGGTTAATTATCTAATTAATCGATCACTAATTAATCGATGTTTACACACGCACCGCTCCGATACGTCGTTAGTTCGATGGTAGGAAATCGCTCAGCTTCTAACAGGTGCTATTAGTTTGGCTCCGAGAAAACACAAGGATAGAAAGAAAGTCGCGAGGCGTAAAAATCTGAGGCCCCTAGAAGAAAAAACGAAAGTGGTTTCACTTCCGATTTTGAAAACATAAATCAAAAGCGACTCGACGCGTGTACAAACACCGCTGGACACGTCGTCTATAACAAACGGTCGTCCGAAACTCTCGCGATCAATACAAACGAAAGTGAGGATATCTAATTTACATGAGCGCAAAGTGGCATCGAGAGTTTCCTCTCTCGGCCGAGATGAAGATAGACCGAGATAAGCCGCTTGAATACGTAATCCCTAATTAGATGCGCCTCTCCGTGAGCCGACATCGCAGACAGAAGTCGGAAGTGGAGGAGCGTTCGAGTTTCCAACGAAATAGATGGGGAAAAACGGTGGGCCGCGCGAGCGTAGATAGATATTGAGAAACACCACGGGTGGCCGATTTCTCGCTTCGCGCGTATAAAACAGGAGCTCGGACTTTCGAGGCGAACGCCGGACGAATTTCAGCGGTTCATTAGCGTCAGGACCCCGACACTTTCGTTCTCGAGCGCTCCTGCCGCCTGTACACCGTGCACACGCTTCCGGCAACGTCTGCCATTGCGAATCGCGCTTTCGATCCGAAAGAAGAGCCGATCGAGGCCGATTGCGTCACTTCTAGCGATGCTGCTTCGCGAACAGTCGAGCTTTCCATGTACGTTGAATTTTAGGCTGACTGCGGTTTTTATAAAGAAAGTAAAAGCAAAGAAACCGAATAAATTACCGTCGCACACTCGTGGGTAAAAAGTTGCGGGCGATCTTTTGAAGTGTATTGATAGGCCTATAGAGAAAAGATGGTAATGGCCGTTTAAAATTCAGAGATCGAGTGGTTTTCACTTAAAAGACATTATGTAAATTTTCATGGACTGCGAACGCTAGATTATGTTCATTTACCTATACTTGCCGACGATAGGTTTTCACGTTCTTTCTTACTCCTAGCTGTAACAGCTGTGCGGAGAGACGAATAGAAATCATTATTCAACCATGGCCGAACGAAACGAGTAAACAGGGTGCGCGCAAACACAAACCATCATTGTGATAACGAATAGGAATAACCATTCGCTATTGTGAAACGCGAAGACGTATACATTTACATAATATTCAGGATTCGGCGTCGAGCATTTTTGTTGTTGGAATAAAACTTTTAGCAATTTCCAGCGGGTGTTGCAATAAAAGTTTACATAATTCATCGTCAATCTTTCCAATGAGAAGTCCTCATAAATAGCTGTTTCGAAGTGCGCCTAGGTCTTGAAAAGCAAACATCTCATAATGCTCATCGACAAGAAACGACAAGATAAGCCGATACTTCTTGCTCGAAAACATCAGCCTCGTATAATTGACCGCAAATCGATCCAACGCGCGCGAAACGTTGACCCGCCGCGTTGAGTAATAATTTGCTGCTTACGCAAGCCGCGCGCGCAAATCTTCGGTTTTATGTGTATGCAAAATTAAAATATTCACTTTCATATGTTGCAGGCGCGTATAGCGAAATAATTATACTATCCCATTATGTAATTTGGCGAGTGTCTCCGCAGGTGCGATCAATGGCGTTGATTTTTCAGTGCTGACCTTTCCATGCTAGTGCTCGCGGTTACTCAACGATTTTCTCGAAAGTTCAAAAAAAAGCGGCGCGAACGAAAAGCGTATCATAAGCGCAACAGAATCTCACACGCGAGGCTACGAATCGTCGGACAGACCGCCGCAACGAAGAAGGAGAGTAGAGAGCGGGAGCAAAAGGAAAATGCCG
This sequence comes from Nasonia oneida, assembly GCA_037356405.1. NCBI lineage: Eukaryota > Metazoa > Arthropoda > Insecta > Hymenoptera > Pteromalidae > Nasonia > Nasonia oneida. The sequence continues at coordinate 101,928 of JAZHPH010000065.1, forward strand.
GCGATAAACAAGGGAAACGTAATCGCGGCAGCCATATCGACTGCAGTGCTCGCGCCACGAGTGATCCGTTGTGTTTCAACACGGCGCTCGGCTGGTGTCAGAATAAATGCGCAATCGCACATATTTTCCTTAACTACGACAGTGCGGCGACGGCGGCTGCGGCTGCGACAGGTCCCCCCTCGCGCTGTCTCGTAATGTATTCTAATGCGTTCACATTCACTTTCGTCGCGCGGCTCGGCTCGAAAGCGAATCTGTTGCAGGAGACGTGATAGCTCGAGAAATCAGAGCTCGGCTCGCCAGCGCGGCGACGACTTCCTTTGCATTTAGCGCCTGCGTGGACTACGTATACAGCCAACGACCGCCTGTAGTTTGCCTGGGCCTTGTTTTTGCCAAGAGTGGACACTTCCGTTATGCGGCTGCCGTACACTCTTATGCCTATCCGGCATGAGTGGAAAATTGCGCGTGTGTGCGTGACTGCTTGATTGTCGCAGTGCGCTCAATTACGCGCCGATTCTTTTGGCTTGGAGATATGCGGGGAGAGATTCGATGGAAAAAAGTCGAGTGAATATACAATACATACATCGAACCAACAAATTATGTATGTATTATATACACTGCTTGAATCGAAGGGGTTACATGTGTGTACAGCATGCGTCCAATCCTTGCGAAATCTCGCCAAGTTTATCGCGAAACTAACGACTTTCTCTGTTCCTTTCGACGGCTCGCGATACCGATCAAAATAGATTGGAATGGGTGTGCGCTTTCGTTCTCCTTTAATGAAAAAAAGAATCGAGCGCAATTTTTACCAGCCGCACCAATTGGAAACACGCAGTCGGAAATTACACAATTGTGTTCAGTTCTGCCGCTGTTCGGGCAGCGAACACACGAGGACGGAATATCAATGATGTTGGAAAAACTTTTGAGATTTCGAGGCGCTCGGTCACAATATCAAAACACATAGTCGACAGAACTAAATAGCGAACCGCTATTGACACAGAGTCTAGCGAGGAAGTCATAAAGCAGACTATAACATACTGTCAAGCGTTTTATCGAACCACCGCACACTACGCGAAGTTAATTTATTAGCGTCGCTTTTTTAATTAATTCACGGAAATTCACTTTCTGGCCTTTTCCACACTCTAACAGTCGGATTACAGGCCACACTCGACGGCCCTGACTTCTAAAGGACTTCCGCACTCGCACAATCGCGTATCTGCCGCACGATCAAGGATTTCAACAATTCTCTCTCTGGGCAATCTTCAAAAACACATAAAACCGCCAGGAAACGTTCTAACCGACTTCTTACTCCGCGTCCGGAGAGCCGCGTGCGGAATATGGCCATTTCGCATTCCTCGATCTTATCGCGGGGGGTATAATACCTGCCGTGCATCGGCTTTTCCTCGACGGCTAACAATGCGCTTAATTATGCAATTTCAGGAGTTGCGTTCTCCGACCCGATATTTAAGAAAATCGATGTGATTGTACGCGGAGAATCCTTGTCTTTTTTCAGTACAGCGATGAAAAAAGAATGCGTCATAAAAACACAAGTATATCGACTGTTTTAGAGTAATTTTCTTGTCTCCGTAATCAGCTATAATATTTACGGTCCACGAATGAGCGCGAAAATTCCGCACAGTGGTCTCACCGTTACACAAAGCCGTTTTCGCTTCAAAATTCCATTCACGTACACGCACACGGCTCCTCTGTATCAGCTGCGAAATTATTCCAGACTCGAAAAGAACTCGTCGCTTCGTCGCTTCACACCGAGAGAGCAGACAGAGCCTCGCTGTTTCAGCTGAAAAACTCATTGCGGACGGCACAACAGACGTGTCTATTCATGCAGCGGAGAGTCTAGTCGGTGTGACCGTTGCGCACTACGCTGTATATCAGGCGATTTCACTTTCGATAAATGCAGCAGCACATTTGGCAAGAATCCGATCTGCAGAAAATTCGTTGCCGAGTCCTATCAAAGCCGCGTTTTGCAATGAAATCGGTAATCATCAACACTCATGGAACGAGGAAACGCAACGTTTGAATCATTTTTAAACGGTTCGTTAGGCGCGTTTCGAAAATCTCTTTGTACCGACGATCGGCTTCCTGTAATTCGAATTCTAATTTTACTGCGGCGGTTGTTTGCTAAATGAACAAACTTCCAAAACTGATGATTACGACGCAACTCGATGGAATTCATATTGGGAGAACGCACGTTAACACTCGACAGTCGACCGTGTACGTAACGCGCGTAATAAAACGCATCTGATTGCAACGGCAATTATATCGAAACGGCGCTCGAGACGCTTGAAATATTATAATACGCGCGCACGCACTCTTTACCCGCGCGACTATATAGATACGGCCGCTGCTCGAGCTGTGGACTTTCTTCAGCGCCGGATAATTCGCCGCGAGAAAATCGCCGCTAATGCCACCAGCCCAATAAACATCGCTCGCGGCCGAAGTTCCGAGTGGCGCGGCTTTTGATAATTCGCCGCGCTTAATTTCTCACGTTCGATCGTATAACGGGCGAGGCGCTCTCTCCCTCTCTATACGCATATAATACATCCTACTCCAATTTACACGAGCTAAGCAGCAATTTTCCGTGCGTGCGTACACGAGGAAGCTGCTCGAGTATAGAGCCGACTGTAAAAGCATTTTCATAGGCACACATTACGACACGCGGGTAGGCGCGTGGAGGGATCGGTTTATCGCCGCTTTCGGGAAATGATTGTTGGCTTGTTGGCCGATTTTTTGCCGGAGTCGTAATGCACGCGTGCGCGAGATTGAATTAGACTGCGCGTATGCGCTTCGTTTTCGACGGGAGAAACTGTGCCCGCGAGAGGAGTTCGTTGAACGCGCACGCTGCCGCTGCCGATAAAGTTTTCGAGGATCTCGATACCGATCTCTTCGAAATCGAAATTATCCAATCGACGCCGCGGACTACAATCTCTCGGAATTAACCTGGATACCGCAGCTTTACGGCCAATTAAATACTTTGATTTTCACTGAATAATGATACACGCCGCGGCCGCGCACTCTAATGCATATACAATTAGAAAACAAAACTACGCGCGTAAAAGCATCAATTACGGGCCCCGCGTAAAGATGGTTTCTCCGCGCTCGAAACTGGCCATCATCTCTCGTCGCGGGCAAAAAAGGGGTAGCACGATAAGAAGTGAAAAAGAGTCCAGGAAAACCATCGCTTTTCCCGCGCAGCTTGCACAACGAACCAATAAGACCAACTGCTCTACGCTCGGACGGATTTTCGTTCTCGAGTGAGAGAGTGTACCGCGTCGGGAGAATGCAGGTTTTCTCGCGGAGGCACAGAACGAAGGCGTGTTCGTGTGCTTGCCCAGGAACAACCGCCGGGTTCTCTCAGATTCCCGGTTGAACAAACCCATTAAAGGACTGCCTCGGCTTTTCCGACTAATTAAAGGAAATTTACGGCGCCAGTCCGCGGTGTACAGAGGAGCTCGTTATGATCGCGACAACGGTCACGGTCACACCGCGTCTCTGTGTACCCGCAGGTTTACATCAATAATTCATCCCGAGGGTGTAGATGAATGTGCTGGTATCGTCGTTAAATACGCTTGGCGCTGGAAAGGAGGCGCAGTGCGTTATTTAAAGCGCGCAACTTTCTTCCGTCGACTTTTTCCGCGTTATGTTATCGAGTTCAAAGTCACGAAAGCATGAAATGCGATATCTACTGCTTCTGAGCATTCATTCGTAACTCATTTGTCATCGCTTTTCTCCTCTTTGCATGTACGCCCATGAATCATTATTCCAAATAACGTGAGACGATTCTGGGCGGCGAGGACTTTTACTTTGCAGAAATCGAAAAAAAAAATAACCAGGCATAACGTTATTGAAGACTCGATTTCAAACGAGTTGTTTGAAAATCCAAACGAGTTGGTTGAATCGGGTGGGCGATGAGGAAGTACTAATTGGATTTTCAAAATTCACAAGATACTCCACATAAAGCGAGAGTTAGGATACTGCACGTACGCGCGTGAAAACCAGTCATAGTAATGGTTCCAAGTGACAACTTCGCAATGTCTGCAGTCTCCCGTCAGCAAGATTAAAAACGTGCTGCTGCAGTGTGTAACCCAATTTCAGCTTATTTATAATATAATTTAACGAAGCGTAACTGCGGGAGAGGAGAGTCAAAGAGTTCGTTAATCGTGAGCGAATGAAGAAGCCCAATCGTTTTTGTAAGCCATACATTCATCGACCCAAATACGCAGTACACTTTTACGAAGAAAATATCAATCCATCAATAAATATCCCACTATACCCACGCCTAAAATTAATGCTTCGACGATCACAACGAATCGATCGATGGCCGTCAATCGAGAAGAAGCTAATTTGGTTTCACAGTGACACAGCAAGCCGCGTTCAGTCTGCTCGTCACAGTAGAATAGAAACCACACGGCTCAGCGCGATAAAAACAGTGTTCGGAATGGATCACGGCACTGAAAACGAATCTCCGACAAGTCCCCAGTCACTCTGTCGCCAGCCGGTTCTCCGTCCCTCGCAAACAGCGCGATTAGCCGCGATTTTCAGGAAAGCAGGCAGGTGATGGCACGCGGCTCGCGTTACCAGCGTGACGGTTTCCGGCACGCGCCGCTGCCGCCGCTTCACGCCGCTTGGCGACCGAATTACGGAGACGCGAGCTTCATAAGTACGTGTGTGCGTGCGCGCATCGCTTTTCTTCCATAAACACCGAAAGATAGAGAGAGAGAGAGAGAGAGAGAGAGAGAGAGAGAGAGAGAGAGAGAGAGAGAGAGAGAGAGAGAGAGAGAGAGAGAGATCTCGCCGACAAGCACCTTGACACAAAAAGCCATTCGGCATTACGCCGATCCACATCTGAGTGTATTATGTGTGTGTACGTGTGCACGTGTATTCGTCTTCGCGAAATTCACGGAGAAAACAAGGGGTTTCGCAAGAAGTAATTAGAGGATGAATATTTTTTTCCCTCTCATATTCTGGGATTTTTACATGCGCCGCGAGGACGCGGCGATGTTTCGAAAGTTTGAAATCCACATAAATTATATCGAATGCGTTTCGAGTTTCGCGGCCTGGTCGAGCTTGACATCAGGATGGCTGGATGCTCGCCGGGCGGAATTTTAGCGAGGATTTAAATTCTTTTCGTCGAAGCGATGGCATTGCCTCTCGCCTCTCGCGATTTATCGACGGAAAGTACGCCTGCAAACTCGAGGATTTTGCGTTTACTGATGGTGCAAGCTTCGCTTCATGGTAGATTTTTTTGATTCGAGAGTTTCCGAATATCATTTTTTGCAGTGCTAGAGCAAACACACTAAATAATTCATTCTTTTCACTGCAGTAGTTTAGCTCCTACACGTGCATCGAGATCTCCTCGAAAATCAAAGTCCGCGACCATCATAAATAACCTGCCCGCTCAATTCGAGATAATGCAGTAGCGGCGCAAAAAAAAACGTAATCCCAGCTGCAACGGTCGTCTCCATTATAGAAACTTAAACTTCATTTCCCCGCAGCGATCGTCCGTCACCTCTGAGAAAAGGCGAGGCGTAAAAACGGCTCTTCCGCTCCTCTCACCGCGGCAGAACAAAGCCTCGGCGGCGATTCGGTCATTTTCCACTCAGCCTTCTTTCCAATCGCTCCCCGGATCCTCCGCGCGCGCGCACGCGCGCGTACGCGAAAGAAGAGGAAAAAACAATCGGCGAGAGATCCCCGGCCGCGATAATAATCGGCGGTGGCGATCTTCGCCGATACAAGCACACACGTGCGAGCGGCACAATCGGACACTTTCTACTGCGCGGCCGAGCGGCCACTCGTTAAGCAAATGTCCGAAGACAACTGCTGTGGCCGTCTCTCCTCTATGGTCTTACGGTATTACACTTTGGCGTCGCGCTCGGCGACGATCGTCCCGAGAGAAAGAGTCCGCGCGCAGCGGTAGGCACACTTTCCACCGCGCGAGAAATCATTTGTCGCGATCGATCTCGCGTGCGCGACCGATGGACCGGATCGCTGCTGCTGCCTTGTTTCCACTTGATTTCTGAAGATCGGAGAGAGTGATTCGTACGTGCGCCAGGTCGGTGAGATTCGACTTGTCTAGCTGCGAATTTCGCGTGTTGTTTTCCATCGCATTTTCACCTTTTTGAAAATGTCGAACAAGCGAGCCCGTTGAATGGGAGAACTTTTCTCGAAAGGAGCTGTACCTATAGAGAATGAGCTATAAATCTCGGATACGTGTCTGAATTATTTCTATCGACGCGAATGCAGCGAGACACAAAGGGGATATTCGGACGTCAAGGAGGGAAAAACTTGTTTGCACGACCCCGCGTACACGTAAGGAGAGAGCAATAAAAGTTCGCGGCATGACGTACGTGTAATCAATAGTATTGCACAATGTACCTACTGTATAAAACGCATTTAAAGTCATTCTCCGCGCGGCTTCGAAAAAACTGGTAACACGAACGGCATACTGCACTGCACTGAACTTGTAGCGCGCGTTCATTTAATTAAGGGGGAGCTGAAAAATGCCCGTAGCTGTGTTGCTCCACCCGATCGAGAAGTCGTTACCAGTTCCTCTCGCATCCCTTTTTTCGATAGACTATATAAAGGATACAAAAAGCCGGAGCCGCGTTATGCAACAAAAAGGGCAGGTCATTATTTACCAATACGATCAACAATATGCCAGCCCATTATGAAAACGACCTCGTGAATCACATGCATTATCCGCCTACGGGCCGATTTGACAAATTGATTTTCCGGCATAATTACGCCGATTACCGGAGAGTAACCCCTCGCTATACGTATATGGAAAGCAAAGCGAGGCCCCGCGCAACGTGTAAGTGCATCGGTCCGAGCGTCGACCTCCGTCACAAAAAGCGGCCCAAACGGTACAAGCCATAATCATTACGCCATTACGTTACAAGCGAACCGAGAAAAAGGCTCGAGTAACCCCTTCGCTCGACAAAAACACGCATTCCTACGTCGTCATCATCATCGCCGGGTCGCGGACAAAAAGAAGCGCGCGCTCGCTGATGCGGTTACGAAAGACTCGCTCGCATCAGGCGAAGAAGACGCGTTTCTCCGCGCGCACACACACACACACACACACACACTGCACCCAACTACAGCTGCGAGCGCATCTTCCCACTGCTCGGGCTCGTGGGCGACTTTTCCCGCGACTATACGGTGATACAGCTGCGCCTGCGAGTAAAACGCGAACGGCTCGAGGAAACGAAAGCCGCTGCCTTTGAAGGCTATCTAAGGAGTGTTTAAGCGCACGTAACCACGCCTGCGCCGCGTCGCGCATTGTCGAGGCTCTGCAGTCCGGCGTACTGGACAAGGGAACGGCGAGCGATCGAGGACGTTTTACGTACTTACGGACCCGCCAATGGGCGGCCGCGCTACACACCGATTAGCTCTTATTTATGCGCACCGGCCGATTCCTTCGCCACGGGATTGTTGCCCTCAAAGGACATTGTGCGCTTGTGGGCGCGAGGACTAGAAGTATTATGTTTATATACTGCGCGCGCTCGTCGTATGCCGAGAACAATGGCGAATGTGGTATAACGAGGTGAAATGTTTATTTACTTTGATGGATAGTCGAGCCGAGTACTGGCATTGACTGGCCGAGTCGAGTATAGAATATAGAAGCGAAACTGCTGTATTGACGTAAAACACGAATTCGTTATTTTGCAACGGAGACTTATTTATAGTTCTCGCGAGCCTGTACAGATTTTTAGCGGTATCCACAGTGCCGTAACCGTAAATTACAAATAGCGGGTCAACCTCGCATCCGTTCTCGTTTTCGGATCGTGTGTATATATATATATAACATAAAAAATGGCCGCTGCGTGCATACAGCCGAACCTGCGGTGCATTTCTTATACAACGGAAGAAAAACTGGAGAAAGAAGCAGGAAGCCGCGCGGGGTTTATGAATTATTATGACGTTCGCAGTAGCACATGGAAAAGCACTTGTCCGCGCAATTTTTTGCTCGGAAATCGTCGGTTTCATATTCCGCGAAACCGTGAAAATGTCCCCCGTTGACATGCATCGGCGTACTGTACTATATCAATGCGAGCGTTGAGCGAAGTTAATTGGAACGGCGATACGGTAGCAGTGGTAAATCAGTGTATAGCTGCTTTGGACATTCTACCCGGGATGTTATGTAACCTGCACAACTCGCGGCGGTGTAAAAATTTGAGATAACAATACCGCGCGCCAATTATGCAATTTGCTCGGTGCACGTCGGTGCACGTTTGGATCGATGGAACCAACGCTTTAGATCTTGCATGGATGTAAAAAGTTCAAAATTACGATGACCGACTAGAGAAACAAAGTATTGTATGGAATTAATGTTCAACTCGCACTTACCGCTCACTAAGTGACAATGAACTATATTTTCGGCGCGCAAAGTCTTTCCTAAATTTTCTATCCTCTTGATTCGATTTGAGCTTGACTTTTACTGTACGAAACTTCGTAAGGTGTACGGAATCGAACATTCGCTAGTCACGCATCATCTCTTACAATTAGACACCATTAGCTTACGAATTGATTCTCCAGTGGCACTAAAACCGAGGAAAAAAGAAGCGCCTCTAATGAGACTTTACGTAAAACAAACAATTCAAGCGGTTTATCTCCTTTAGAAAGTTAGTTCTCCGCGCTCGGATGACCGATTAAATCAATGAGATGTGCACATAACCTCGAGTTCTGGAGAACATCGGTGCGCGAAGAAGCGTCGCGTCAAAGCCGCAGCTCGTTAGGCGACAAGCGAAGGAACAAAGCGTTGCGATAGACCGCGGCGGGAGGATAGATCTCGTTACCCGAGCACATATCGATTCCTGGATATGTCGCAATGGAAATCTGTTCGCGCTCGGTGACTTCTGCTGACCTTTAGCGGTCGCAGCTGACCGTTAACTCCGTGTCGTAACGCAACGTAACGCATACGCTATGCCATAATGTAACGAGACGAGAGAGTCGTCGGTAAACACATGCGCGGGCGCGCGCACGCGTGTCTATAGGTACGTGCCGATCGAAAGCCGGCGTAGGCGCATACCAGCGATAGTATACCAATTGCCGATAGATATATACACAAGCGGGAGCTCAATTATATTACGCACGACGCAGACGCGCTTCCTGCTGTGCGCCGGGTGATTTTTCGCTTCTGGCCTCGGCTCAATGGAAAACGTCTTCCCCAGTGGCGCGTAATGCGATTTTGTGCAGAATGCCGAGATCGATTCGAAAATTCTATTCACGAGAGGCTGATCGACGGAAAAACTTTCACTTCGAGTTTGAAAAAGTTGAATTGCTTCGGAGACACGCAGCGATCGTGGGGTCGTCAATTTGGTTTCCTCTGCTGTTAAAACGTCGTTTTAGTACCCTTTTGCTGCCGTGTCCTTGTTGACGGAAGAATTATGGGCGGCTTCTAGAACCGATGAGAGTTTTTGCTCGCTCAAAAGGCGTTTTTGTGCAGCTTGAAAATTACCTAAACAACTTATTTAGGAGAGAAAGAGTCGGTGGAGTAGAGGATTATCTCATCGCAAACATCCTTGCTTGAAAACGACCGAGGAAATGGATCGCACTTATTGCCCGCACTTTCATGTGTACAGAAAGAATCTGGAACTCCCTAAAAGCATAAGTAGGTAAAATTATTAACATAAAAAGTAATGACCGACGAGATTGTATTTTCCTGGCAAAATATACAGCCGAGCGTTAATGTTGCTTTTGCACGATATCAGCGTCGGAATCTCGTGTGAATTAGAGCACGATAAGGCTCCACATTCTTACGTGAAATGCATTTTTCTTTATGCCCACAGGCCTGTGTCTAGTGAGATCGAGATCGCATTAACTTGCCTTATTGCAAAAAAAAAAAAAGCTAACCACAGGAACCTGAAGAAATCTTGCGAATATTTCGGTGGAATTACCTGACTTACGAGTCTTCGATTCGGATGCAAAAAAATTGCTCCCTGAAATAACTGGAGCCGTTGAGGTGCCTAAAACCCGGAAAAATAAAATGCACGACACAAAGTGCAAGGGGCGGCAGTGAGACAAAGATTGCAGGTAATGCGGAAAAAGGCTCGCATATTACGAGCGCCGACTGAAAGCTGTCTTTGGAAAAATGCAAATTACACCGCTCGAGGAAGACAATGGCACGAAATTCCCTCCTTACTATGCAGAACGTTAGCAAGTCTTTTTGAGAAAAAATAGACACGAAATATTCAATCGCAAGGTTATACTTTCACCGCTGCGTTTACAGGTTCTGGAAGCGATTACATGATTAGTGCCGAATCTAGAGTTTCAAGAGCGGAAGTAATTAAGTCATCGCAGAGCGAACACACAAGCAGTATAGAATGGAAAGTTATAATTAAGTTATCGTATGTGTATCGACCGATGCACGGGGAGATCATGGCGAAATTTTAATTAATCCGATCGGTATACATTCGAGGCTCTACATCGTGAGTCGTAAACTTCGAGAAAAAACTTGCAAATCTCTCGACACGTTCTAGAATTTGCGAAATTTTAATCGCAAGCCATAAGGAAATTGCTTCTCGGCATTCGTTTGCCGACAAAGTATCCGAGTATTCGAAAAAAAATGCTCAACCATCTGAAATACGCGTGGGAAAAGAACCTAAGTAAAGCTCCAATACAACCGATTCACGATCGTTTCTCAGCTCTCCGCCGGCTGCAACATCGCACACAGTAATCCCAGATTCGCATCCGTAAATACGAATCCTCGCCGAGGCTCAGCGCCGGCATCAATCCTCCGCACGTACGCGTCCAACAAGCATAGTCGATTAATCCTCGCAGAAGTCGTCGTCTAGGCGACGTCGCGGCTCGTATCCACGGATTTGCGAACGAAGAGAGAGAGCGAGAGGAGAAAGACGCCGCAGACAGCTTCTCGCGCGTCAAAGTCGCACCCGGTATTACGTGATCGAGCTTTTATATAACGCCCACATTATCCCCGCATTATATGGTTAGCAGTGGTGACAGCACAGAGAAAGTGCCCACTGCTCCTCTATCCGTTCCCATATGCTCGCGATCGAGCGCGGCGACGGCCCGCGCCGCGAGGATATAGACGTGCACACACGTACACGTCAGAGCTCCCGGCCATGCTCCAGTAACGTAAAGCCGCGCAGCGCGGCGGTGTATAGGGTGTGCGCTCTATAGCATCGCGTGAAGACTGACTCAAGCAGAGGAGAAAATTGAACGATGCTCGCGGGAGGTGCACTTTCTCGATTTTCGATTCGACTCGCCTTTTTTTAACTCGCTCCTGCTGCTGGCGATGCTCGTAGATTTTTGGCCAATTTAATCGGACGCAGCTCGGCGCTCGAGGCCTGGTTAAAGGCGGTTCAAATCTCTACACTTTCCGTAACTGGAAGCTACATTTTCCCGGCGACGAGCCGATCCCGCGTGCGGTAGTTTGCGATCACCCTGTATACGCGCATTCGCGAGGCGGATTCCGTACCAGCGCTCGCGTTCGCCCGCAACTTTCGAATCCTCTGTGTGTCGTTCATATTCATGCGGCGCACATGCACGCGGTAAACGCATGTGTGTTTTCGCAGCGGCGGCGGCGGCGCCGCCGACGACGACGTGTACGCACGCTGCAGGCTATTCGGTTATTCCGGAATTCGAGGCGCGAGTCGATCGTTTTTTTTTTATTTTTATCCGGCTTCGGTTTCGGCGCTGTTTTTTCCGAATGCGCGTGTATTTTTAAGCCGACATGGCGAGGCCAGCCTGAAAACCGACTGCTTTTGAAAAAGCCGTGCTGCGCTGCGTGGGAGTGCGCGGAGCCGCACTGTTATGGAGTTACTTTATTACGAGGATGCGGATAACGAAACATACACTGCAACTGCGTTGCATTATTGATTCCATATGGCTTTCGTAATGATTCGATGTAACGTTGTACATATGCGACGTTGCAAGAACAAAGTTTATGTGTACCAGGAAGCTGCGCAGGTTTTTGAAAGTTGTGGAATATAGTCAGACTTATATGGCACGAGCCGAAATGTTTGGAGTTTCTTATGAGCGTATGAAGAATTACTGAAATTTATTTCTGCCTACCGCTGTTTCATTCCACATTATTAACCGAGCAAAACTTCAATAATGATTCCGCGCATGCACGCCGAATAACCAACAATGTTTATTGTAGAACGGTTTTCTAGAAAGATTTTATGCTGCAAATAAACCATCAACTGGCGTTCATAAGTTATAACAAAATTAAAAATAAAGCACGTTCTGAAAAAAGTACGGAAACATTCAGAAATCAAAGACAATGTTTCTTCAAACTGTGCAGTAATTGCTTGAAACGATGCTAACCTCAGAAAAGGAACAATAGAAATTGCGGGGTGTGTCTTGTCAAGAAACATTAATTGTCGATGACGTACCGTAATCGTCGAGACTGTCTGCGAGTTATATACTTTTTCATCCGACCTATTATTACTCTTCTCATTGAAGCGTGTAATAATGAAACGCATTGTTGGAGCACTTTTGAAAACCCACGCAATTTTTCGCGAATTGCCTCTAAACCTCTTAACGAGCATTTTATAGTGTAGGCTTGAACAATTTCCCACAGGGCATACAAAGGACGACTAATTTATGTCACATTTCTGCGGTGCGTGAACCTATTTTAGAGTACATTTTGCCTTTAAGTCTGAAATTCTACGGGAAATCTTATCGGAAAACACTATGCGGATTCCTAGCTGCACGACAAAAATAGAACGTACAACGTAACTTTCGTTATTCATCGTAACTGATTTTTACTTTGAGAAATTATGAGGTTCGAAATGCTTTTCCCATCGGAGAAATCGACGTGTAGAGCGAGGCCAGTGAACTATATTACGATCGTCTTCATCGAGCACTTCTGGATTCGAAAATTATTGGATTCGATTGAACGTGAAAGTAATAACATCATTGGGAGAAGCTTCGCGTCAGTGAGGTCATGAGATATCAGCTACTTTATGACTTGGCACTTGTATACATTGGAGCGATGTACCAGATAGAAATCAGATACTTTGTCATATCTACGGCTTGATTCGAATTAAACTTTAGAAATATGAAATAAATAATTTTACGTTGTCATAATTAGTCTCAAATGTTTATTTTTTGTTTTGTTGCAGGAGAGCCAATATGCGGGAGAGGAGATGGCTTCTACTTACTCTGTATGGTAAGCTCAAAATCCTCTCTCTCTCTCTCTCTCTCTCTCTCTCTCTCTCTCTCTCTCTCTCTCTCTCTCTCTCTCTCTCTCTCTCTCTCTCTCTGCAAGAGCTACGAATTGTACATGCACGAATGCTGCCAAGTTGTTATTTGTTGTTATTAAGTTATTTAAAACAGCGGTAAGCTCCCGGATTTTTCTCACTGGAATATTCCATTCTCGAAACTTGAAGAATCATTCGTTTCTGCGGTGAAGCTCACTGCATTCCTTCGCAATGAGACATATAAGTCATCGCATATAAGAAGACCTAAAAGTATCACGCGCCGCGCGGAGTGCCATTGTAATTCCTTAAAGGAAACCCGTAAAAACGTTGAGGTGTCATAACTTCCTCGAACAGTCCCGCGATAACCTCCTCATTCATGATATATCGAGGAGAATCCCGTAAGACGTTATGCAGCTCGCGCAGCGCGGAATACCAAGGAGCGGCTCGACACCACAAGCCGTCCCAATAAAGACCTGCGCGGCAGTCGCATACGCATAAAGGGCAGCCGAACGCACGTCGCCGCGTGACGCACTTCCGAGAGAAGGCGAAAAAGAGGAACGAAGTCGAACCTTCTTCGCCGCGGCCACTTGGAATACAATCGAATTTCATCCAAATGCGGCTTGCAGAGGATCGTTGACCGAGAAGTCGTCAGCGCCGATCTCGCAACCGAGCGCGATTTCCTCAGGAGCCGATCGGATCAGCGCCGCAATCGAAGAGACGAGCGTGACGGAAGCGCACCGATTTATTGCGATTATTCCGACAGGGACCCCCTTTTGCAAGAGACCAACGTCGCCGTTGCCGACGATCCTTTCGCTCCGCGGCTGCACAGCGAACCCGTGCGAAAACACGTGCGCAGTGTGTAATTCCATCCGCTTCTCAGCCGAGTTTCTGGCTGTTTATCTCGCGCCGCTCCGGCTGTCTTTTTACGGCCGGGATCATAAGGGTTGGTGTTGTAACTCGCGTATGATTTCGTGCCAGAACGTAACGCCGAGGAAAAATCCGCGCGGCTATGGGAACGTGCACCACAACGATGTGTACGGATAACGAGAGCCGGCGATTCAGAAAATGATTTATAATGGAGCATGAGGCCGGGCTGCTCGTTTCGTCTGTTTTTCAGAGCGCGATGCTATCAGCGTGATAGGGCGTTATTTATGTAAATTAACGGCTCGTGCTGATGCAGACGCGGGTCTTCGTAGAGGCGGCAAAGTCATGTTAAAAATTGATGAATTTACCGCGAAACCTCATTCTAATTAACTAGCTCTTTTCGATTACAAGCGGCAAGAAAAAAACACCCTAATGCGGCGCATAAGATCAAATTGACCGATACGCGTGACGACAGATCGACAGTGCGATAGCATTCAACGAGCTGCTGGCGCAACGTGCAATCATAACCGCAAAATTCGCTCGACGAAATCCCCAAGATCAAAACAATGCTCCGAAAAAAATCCCAAACGAGAAATGAAATTTTTTCGTCTGGCAGACTCTGTCGAAATATCCTCCGCGCATATATGACCCAGACTAAACGTGCATTGTGTACACACAGGTATACCCTGTCTTTCGACAACCGCCGACACACCGAGACCCGCGTCATATGCAATGGGCGTCGATGCCATTTTTTCCTACCGCGCCTCCGAGCGTCGCGGTGTATACGGCCCGAACGAGGCTGCATTATGAGCACAGCCGAAAGTCACGCGCGCGCCGTCCGTCTTTCCGGCCTGTGCACGCGGCAGATCGATTTTGTAATAGCGAAGCGGCGCCAGCTCTTTTGGACTTGACTTATACGCGCTACGCTGCAGTGTATGTACGTACGTATGTACGTGCACTTGAGGCGTCGAAGCAATTTTGAGAGCGGCGGAGAGATTTTATCTGAGTAGCTGCATCAGGTGGATCCGAGTTGCGGTGACAACTGCGCTGTTCGTTGGGGACATGCCACGACTGACTTTATTGAGTCGTGCTGCTGCCTTTAGTGAGCGATCGGGACGGCGATTTATGGGAGAGATCCCGTGTTAGCGCCTGATTCGTCTCGTGTTATTGTTTTGCTGCCGGCCTTGCGCTGATGGCTTATTGTGAGGGACGTGTCGAGCGCGCGTGGTTATCGGCGAGAAATAATTTGGGAGAATTATCGTATCGCATCGACATCTCTAGCGACGCAGTGATTCGGCTGTGCCGATGTACTTTCTATCACTCTGGCATCTGTATATTTACAAGCTTGTCAATCACTTATCTCTTCCCGGACCAATCAAGCCATCACTCGTTGTCAAATGTTGATCGGCCAGCTATACTATACTATAGGTACACTGTTGAACCATAAGTATGTGTCCATATCTCTCGATCCAGTTCATCAGTTAACTGCAACCTCTCGATCAACAGTTTCTAAAACCAAATCACTTTCTAGACAATTAACCGGATGAGCCGAGTAAAGGGCCCATCGCTCATGCTGACGCAAAAGCGGCATTTTCGCGAAATCCAAGCTGTGTATCGCTCCTAGGTCTGACGTGCTCGGGAGAGAGGAAACGATTGATAGGCGGCCTTGATCCGGTTCGAAGCAATTACCCAACCTGAATGCATTTTATAAGTCTTCGCGAAAGAAAGAGCCGAGCGTATCTCCGAGAGACACGCGAAAAAATTGCATCACGAGTTTTCTCGCTAGACGAGGACCAGGCTGCCGCGCTCCGGTTTTGCAACGTTGACGCTTCTTCTTCAGCTTCTTCTCCTCCAGCCTCTTCTCGCGTAAGCACGAGCTGGCGCAACTCGCGGATTACCAAATTACAATTCCGCTGTTTACTTTTAACAACCTGCGGGTACTTAATTCGCGCTGACGCTAATTAAGCGAATGCTTAGACTAACGGAAAAATTAAGCGTTACTTCAACTTAACTCCCGTCTTCTTGACGAAACTTCCGCCTCGGCTAGAATCGAATTATCCATGTGAGTTGTCGTTACTCGCGCTAATCGAACTTTCCGTTTGCAGGACTCCTGATAGCGATAGCAGTCTCGGACGCTCTCAAGGCCACGAGACCGAAGTTCAAGATAGCAACGTCGTCGACAACAACAACCACCGAAGAACCGGCCGCCGCTGAAAGCGCAGACGATGAAGTCGAGGTAATTTTTGTTCCCCTAGTAAACTATACCATTCATGCAAATTTTATCGCGATTTACCGCCTCCATTACAATAAAAGGAAGCATAAACAAAGTCGTTCGCGCGCGCCGGCGTTTCGCAAAGCAGCTACTTTCCGCCAACAAAGATGACACTCAAAGCGGACCTTGACATTATGACGGCGCGTGGGTGGCGTCGGGAGGATTTTCACACGGCTACTTCTGAATATGCATAGGCGCAGCCAGCGAATCCGCCTACCTGCCGAGGCGTCGCGCTACGCACATCTGCTAATAACGACGTTTGGCGCCCTCGTCGGCTAAGTAGGAAAATCCTTTGCGATTACGCGAGGGATCGATTACGCCTTCCCGACGGTTTGAGCGATTCTTCCTTCCTCCGCTTAACTGCGCGTGATTGCAACGGTCGTAATTACATACGCGCGCGGACGACGCTTTGTTTTACACGGGGAACGGCGTGTGAGCACCAATTCATAAACATGCACGTACGATGCCTCGAACTCGCTCGCGCGCACTTATCGTGGGAATATGAACTTTGCGGGATAATTACTGCTTGAACAGCTTGATTTTTTACGGCCCTATTATTTTAAACCAAGTTACACTCCTGACCCCAGCGCGAAACTGTTTTAAAGACTTGAAAATCGCATTCGGAGCTAACGTGTACACAACTAAAGTTGTCTCCCATAAACGATGCGCGTAATCACATTGTTAAAGCCCCGTAGTTTATAACTATCGCTCTCGACTAGAGAGAGACAGACAGAGAGAGAGAGAGAGAGAGAGAGAGAGAGAAAACGTAAAGTCCATGAAATATCTAGGCGTCTCCACTAACGCCGAAACATACATCACCCGCGAAGCAAACTTTGCGCCGAAAGTTTCGCGAACATGAAATATGAAGGGCCGAGTTTCCTCGCGGGACTTTCTTGCGCTCGCGTACAGAGGTAGATCGCTAACTTTTCTCATCACCTCGTTTTCTCACTACCGCTGGCGCACGAGCCCGACACTTTCGAGGCGCTCGCATGACAATGTAAAAAGTCGCGACAGCCTTACAAGGATGCAGGGCAGGTAGGTGTAGCGTAGCCTCGGCGCGATTATTTCGGATCCGCGTAAACGACTTGCTCAACGCCGGCGCTTTTTACCGTGTTTAGAAGGGAAGACCGTAAAATCGCGATTAGGAGCTGCTCGTCGAAGGTTGACCGGGCGAATTATGCTAGTTCCTGACGCAACTCGCGCGCGAGTAGGTGTCATTAACTTCGAAAGCTGTTCGCACACTCACTGCGACTTTTTTCGCCCCGCGCGCCTTTGTGTCGATCGAGATCGATAGTAATTTACTCTTAATCGATAGGTGCGCGCGTTTTTTTCTACCGCGAATCATTGAATACAATGGGATTGATTTTTTATCGGACACGTATCCGCGCGCATAACAAGCGCAAGTTGCATAAGGCAAAAATCGTTTGCATAGGAAAGTGAGTGCTGCTCGACGCCAGTCGATACACACGTAACTGCGTTTATGAGCTTTTCATGCACTCCAGTTATGTGGTAATTTTATGGAGGTGCCTGCGTCGTCTTGCCGAGAGTGCTCTTTCAATTTTCTTGCGGACACTCTTGTTGCAACTCGGCTGCTCCAGGACTACAGCTCAATGCTATACGCGCGCCGTTTAAGTATCGGGTTTTCGAATTTACATGATTACCACGTGAGATGTAAGAAATGCAAATGTCGGCGCCTAATGGCAAGGTAGTAGGAAGCGGCGTTAAAAAGTGTTGTCGCTAATTTTTTCGATACATGCGATATCTTCATTTGCATCCGTGGTATTCTTGCAAAGTATCGCGTGATTTTTCTAGACTTACTGCTTCTTGGGCAAAAATTTTGAGCCGGCGTCAAAACTACCTTGACCTGAAAGCTACAGCCGCCCGACGTTGCGAAAGACAAGCCCCCGTAATTAAAAACGTACACTAGTTCCCGCAAATTAAACAGATGCTTATCCTATCAGGATTCGTTAAAAACCCCGATGCAGCTTTCATCATCGTCACCTTCATCCAATCCCGATGTGTAACAACAATCTGTCTTATCTTCCAGGCAACGACGACGGCGTCAACCGACGCAAATGCGACGACGGGCCACACGCTCACGGGTATCCCCCAAATCGACTACATCTGGGACCCGAATCTGCCGCGAGAGCTGAACGGCTACAACCTGAGCGAGTATCCGTTCTACGCCAGCATGCCCGAAGACATCGATTTCAAATGTGACGGGCTTCACGACGGATTTTACGCAAGCGTACCCCATAAATGTCAGGTAATTCAAGGCGCGAGCGCGCAGCTTCTAGTTTATAAGTTAGGGGCGAACGTTACGCTACGTACTGCGCGTGATTTATCCTCGAGTATTATCATAATCTTGCGCAAGCTTGAAAATGAATTTACGGGTACGACCGGCGAATATTGCTTGTGGAGACATGCTGCGGCAGCTTCGTCTGACATTGTGTATTCATCTGCGTAGAAAGTTCAACTCTTGGAATCAAAGTTATGCCTTGCGTTGAATAACCGATAGAAATGTTATTCGCAACGTTTTTGTGGAAAAGCCGCAATAGTCGCTCACTTCAGGCCGATCGAATCTATCCCCTTTCCATGAGGGGCTCGCGCGAGCAACTAATAACGGAATCATCAAAATTAAGAGCTGACAATGCAGCATCACTCTCGATCGTATACTTTAAAAAGCGGCATGGATTCGCCTATTGTCAAGTAATTTTCTAATGTAAAGTCACGATCTTTTCAAACTCTATCTAAGGATTAATGCGATGGTCATCACGAAATCGTTGAGGAACTCAAATAAATCTACAGGAGTTTTTCAAGAAGCAACTTTCAGTCAAGCTGTTTGTTACTTCCGCTCGCTTACACGGATAACAACTAAATATCGAATTTGTAGGTAAAGTTGGGATTCTTGATCTTGGTACGGCTGTTCTCGGAGTACAACTTTTTCATGGCTGAACTTCCCGCCGTACAGTACTTACTGAGCACAGAACTAAATTAAAAGACAGCAACTCGTACTGCTTTCTTGATGAACAACATTCTTATGTATATTGGAAAAAACTTGAGAGTATAGGTGTAAACAATTAAAGCTTTCAAGCTAAAGACGAACGATTACGGATGGGTGTCTGGATAGTCCCAGTCGCATTATCTACTTGTCTACTAATATAAAAACGCGATTGATTTGAGTGATCGCGTCCCTATTTTTATAAATAAGTTATTAAGGCATGTCGATCTGTTCAAGTTTCTCTTGAAGTTTCTCTTCAAAGAGTCATTATATCAGAATCTCCATTGCCAGTTTCTACACTAGTTATTCAAGAAACGTCCTTATTACACGGAGTCCTTATTATTCGTATACTCGATAAGCACAAGTCGGACCCCTCAGGGTCAGCTTCACTCCTTCGTTAACCTCGATCGCAGACGCTTCTCTTCTCTCGCAATAGCGAATTGCGGTACAATAAGAATATCGTTGTCGATGCAGAAAACTCATGCGCGAATTATGCAAGCCTGCTTATCATTAAAATTTCAAACGGCAAACAGTATAAATTTTCCAACGACGCACAGAGGCGCGAGCGTTACGCGATCGGAGACGTACGACTCGACAGCCGCGGCAGTAGAAATGCTCATTTGTATAATCAATAGCGATTCTTCTTTCTAGCGCGAAATCTGAGAAAGGAGAGACACACGACAGAGAGCGGTACCTCTCAAAGGCGCGTGATAAAACGTATGACGAGATCCGCTCGTAAGAAATCGGTATCTGTGCCGACGACGGACGCGCCGTTTTTCCTCGCAATTAAGAGAGAGTCGAACCTTCTTAGGTCGGACCTAATAAGGCCTCGAGGCTCGTGGTCAATTAATTTATCGCCCCTCGGTGGAGCGTACGGATCACGCTCGAACATCGCTGTTTTGCAGATGCTTCGGCAAAAACAACTCGTACGTATTAATCTAGCGATATGGATTTCTTCATTCCGACAAGTGCGACGTCTCGCGTAAGGTTTAACATCGTGGAGAGGAATGACAGATGTCGAGAAAAGACTTAACGCGTTTGAATAAATAGTAGCGATAAACCTTCGCTAGAATGTTGAATTACGAGATGCCAATCAGTCAACTTAGGCTCTCTCGGCGTCGAACAAAAAGCAGGAATGCACAGCGCGTACCTTGCTGCAAAAAAACGAAACATTAAATCCAACCTCGTAAATTGTTAACCAGCACCTAATTTCACCACTCCGACTGAACGAGACATTATAGGTAAGAAAAGAGCGGGTTGCATCGTTAACTCAAATATCCGCGTAAGCCTACAGTCACTTATCGACCTACTTAAGATTGGTCGTCGTAAAATTCTGGCGAGAAGCGTGCGATAAAGGGTGTAGATACCTGTAAGCTAAACTTGTCGAAAGAGTCGAGGTATTCAGATTTTGGATAGATTCTCCAACGACGCGGAACGCATCGAAGGTGAGATCGTTAGCGGCTGAAAAAGCAAATCGATTCAGTACACTTTTACTCGGGAGAATCGAAAGTCTCGCCGGTTTCCCTTTCGGCGATCGCATTGTGGCGTGTCATCGCCGCGAGAAACAGAAAATCCAAGACGCTCAAGCTAGAGAGGCGGATCGTATCGCGACTGGATAACAAGCGTAACTCTTGTTACGGCTTAATCCTAGGCGACTGTAGCGATTACGAACGAAGTTTTGCTTATCGGGCTTCCTTTGTCTTCGTTTAAAAGTCTGGGAATATGAATTATTCAAGCTGCACTCTCGTGCTTCCCTTTCGGATAATGTCGCAAATATGAATTTACATTGTTCCTGATTCTGAATGCTATCTCGAACGTTCCGATCGTGAAAATCGAATGACGATAAGCTTTGCGGGAACACAATGAAAGATAGACCACAGCAGACGGTGAATGATAAACGAATGCACCAGACGAACCCAAACCGAATTGCGAGAGCAGCCCGTACAGAGCTCGCAGAAAAGCGATATTGCACCTTCTCGCATATTTGAATATCCGATAAAACTCCGAGCTTCGGAATCGAAATCCCGATCGCTCGTCTCGTGATGAAATAAAAGGCTCGTCTCGCGGTTATACAATACAGCCATCAGGCCAGTCGTAATTCTCCAATATAAACGATTTTAAATGAACATCCGCTCGCCGCGACGCCGCGGCGCGCTCAGTTTCATAATGATTTTCCGTCTGGGTAAACAGTCAGCAACTGTTACAATAAAGTTCGCTAATTCGCCGCAGAACAGTCGACAACTGCATTTCATAATGCACATCCGTCGCAGATACGAGACGCGATGGGAGCGACTGACGGGTTGCGCGCGAGTGAAATTTTTAGAAATTCAAGGCTCTCTCGACTGTATGGAAGAAGAACGTCTGAATCCGCGCTTTGTTACACATCGAACACGCCGTCCGCATCGCCGAGAAAGGCACTTCCGACAGGAATCGCGTTCGATCCTTCCGTCTGCAGCGTCGTGCTCCTATCCGCAGTACTAGACGCGCAGCGAAGCGGTCCACTACTGGCCATTGTCATGCAAATCTCGAGAGGCCTCGTCGCGGAACTCGGAACTTGCTCGAAGGAGCGATGGAAATAGCGGGTTTCTCCTTACCCTTGCGCGTATACTTCAATTTTCGTTCGTACTTGATGAATAGTCGACCCGTCTGCCGATGACCCTCGATCAAGGTGAAACTATATATAATAACACGGCGGCACAATGGGCTGTAAAGACTATCGAACGTAATGCGAAAAAACTTTTACTGCGCGTACGTGCAGGCATATAAGTGCAGAACTCGCGAGTTGTTTGAAGGTGGACGCTAATGAGCGTACAATAAATTTAGTCGCGGCTTTAACGAGGAAAATAGTTATAAATAACTGGCAAAGTGTTCAATTTTGCCTCGTCGTTAATTCATAACGCCAGAATAGGACACGGGTTCACGATGGATGAAACGACCGGAGGCGCGAGCCTCGTATGATTACCTGTTGATGCGACGCGTACAGCGTACGAGCAAAGAAGGTTTTCCTCTGTTCGAAATGAGTAGCGTAAAATCCGAGAAAATCCATGTTGCAGTGACATTTTTATAAATTTAATGACGCGCATAAATTATCAAACATGCGCAATTACATCTTCGTCTTCAAAAAATTTTAAATTACGTGTTGTATAACTTTTTGCTTAATGATTGCTATCCCCGTGCGTTTTCGTACGCGCGTTTTTTTTTCTAGTACGGATTTGTATAACGCTATATAATTAGGAGAAAAGCCCGAAGTTCACGACTGATCGCGTCGGATAGTTGAGGTGAAAACTTTTGATCATAACAATCTTCTTTTTCCTCG
Source organism: Nasonia oneida (assembly GCA_037356405.1). Taxonomy (NCBI): domain Eukaryota; kingdom Metazoa; phylum Arthropoda; class Insecta; order Hymenoptera; family Pteromalidae; genus Nasonia; species Nasonia oneida. The sequence continues at coordinate 124,565 of JAZHPH010000065.1, forward strand.
CGCTGTTGGATCATATATTTTTTCATCACACGTGGTACGAACCTCTCATTAAGGCTCATTCCATATTCCAAATCCTCGTAATAATACTCTCCCGACGAGCTCCCGTCCGACCGAAGATTCCCATTAAATCGTTCTCCACTCACACCTGTCCGACGAAAATGCTCTTAAGTATGTACCTCTCTATTATTGCAAACGCGTTACACGTCTTAAAAATTCTCGCGGCAAACAATAGCGGCGCGCCGGACAAATTGATACAAATCACGCGGGCGATATCGCCGGGAAGAATCATAACAACGAAAGGAAGAGAAAAGCAGCTCTCATCTCAATCTCTGAAATCCCAGCATCGCGCGACATGACAGAAACAGCCACGCGACAACAAAGAGCCGCATGAATCAAGCCGGCACTCGCTCGTGTGCAATCCATAAGCCTCTGTACGCGCCATAGAGGTACACGAGCATAGAGGAGATAAAATATTCAGAGGTTCGCCGCAGTGAGCTTAGCCGCGCGGAAAATGCTGCACTCTCGGTTTCTAGATGATTCCGCCAGATAATGCCGCGCGCGAGAGGAGCAATCCTGCAGCGATATCATTACGCGCCGCACATCCCATGTACGCGGACTATTATAGCGAGGCTGCTGTGCGGCGGCAATTACGTCGCGAGCTGCGCCGTTTATGCACACACGCACACACTTTCCTCGGCGAGCTGCAACAGGCGCGCGCGAGTGCCGCATGTGTATAGTCCGAGTATTGTATTTATATCGGCCGGACTGCGGCTTGGTTTATAGCTATGATTGTATAGGCACGGTGTAATTTTTTTCGTCTTTCCGGCTGCGTTGCACTGTTCGGTTCGGTTATGTAAAATTGATTTTTCTCGTTTCACATGCGGAGCGATTATTGCATTAGATAATCCGGCGAATTAGAAAGAGAGTCTGTATGGGCGTTCAATTTCTTTTTGTGTGCGAGTCAAAAGTTCAGTTTGCTTCCCTTCCGAGATTGATATTAAAAATATGCGGTAGCGCACGGCGCACACAAAGTGTAGCAATACACGGCAGCTTGGTGAAACTTGCGCGCTCGCGTATCGAAACGATCATCGGGTATTATATGGGTCCGACTCGCTCGAAATGCAGAGAGTAGCTTGCCGCCAGGCGCGAAAAGCCTTTTTGTGCGAGAAACATATTATACGCGAGGCGCATTTTTATCGCGAGGCACATATGCAACGCCGAGAGAGTATATGCACTTCCGGATCGAGGAGCGCGTAGCGCGCGCGGCAGCTTAGCATAACACTCGAGCTGGGGGATCGGGACTTTTTCGACTTTTTTCCTCTGGGCTAGCCGCTGTTACGCGAGCGTTTTCACTTTAACGCTCTCGAGGGTATGCGCACGCGGCGATGTGGTGCTTGTAACAGCCGGCAATTTCAGAGGCTCGCTACTGCAGTGAGAAAATTCATTTTTTTGCTTGTGATTTTGATTGGAAGTTGATTCGTCGATTTTTCTCGGCTACTCGCTCGTTCCCATTGCATTTATTAAATTTCGACCTCGTTGTCCTGGCTTTCGCGAAGAGCAAGGAGGTCAAAATAGCGCTTCGATTTCAACGGTTCGACTATAGTAACGTCCATCTTCTTGATCCAGGTCTACCACCACTGTCTCTACGGCACGCGGTACGACTTCCTCTGCGCCAACTTCACGGCCTTCGACCAGAAGACCTTCATCTGCCATTTCGTCTCGGAGGTCGACTGCGCCAACTCGAAGAAGTACTGGCACCGCAACGATGCCCTGTACAAGGCCGCCGACTCGACGACGACGTCCACCTCGACGACGACCACCAGCACCACGACCACGACCCCGTCGAGCGTCGACAAGGGCGACCGGGGGTCGAACCGCGATCGGGACCTGCCGCCTCGTCGGAGGAGGCCCCTGGTGAGACGTCCGGTCTACGACTACTACGACGACGAGTACTACGACGACGACTACGACAGGACCCGTCCCCGGGGTTACAATCGCCGGGACTACGATGACTACGAGGACAGGAAGTACAGGAGGGACCGTGACCGGGACGTCGAGTACCGCCATCGCGACTTCAGGGGCAGGGACAGGGACAGGCTGCCCATGAGGGGCAACAGGAGGGACCCTGCCCGAGCGAGGGACCCGATCGACGACGAGCCCGTGAGACCCAGGGTCAGGGACCAGGACCCGTCGAGGACCAGAGACGTGGAGGACCGCGTCAGGGACGGCGAGGACAGGCGATACGCCGATAAGAGGTATGCTGGTTCGAAATTGATTCGTGGACGCGACGTAAAACCACTCGAACAGTGTCCAAGTAGACGGTGCCAGGTGTGGCAAGACGCGCGTACGGACAAGTGTTTGGACTCTTGTTACGATTTCGAGACGATTGAGTAACATTTGTTTGTTAGTGCACACAGCGAGATATATTTACATTAGAATGCACCTTTCAAGGTTCAAAGACGACTATGACGAAAAGGACTCCGGATCGGTATCCAGCGCCGGCAGCGGCGAGGGATTAGCCAAGCCCGTAGCACCGCCTTCCTCGGTGTATGCGAGACCGAGGGTTCCTCCGAAGTTCCGCAGGCCAGTGCCCCTGCACGAAAAGGACAAGTACACCACCACGACTGTTCGCGCTCCAATCGGTAATTCGAATATCCATACGATTTCTTCCGAAACTGTCTGCACGTTCTACATCAAATTTTGCGAATTTCAGAAGAGTCGCGCAGACGACCTGCAGCCGACGACATGGACGAGCCCCGCCGGAGACCAGCCATGGACGATCTAGAAGAGCCTCGCAGAAGACCAGCCGCGGCAGTCGAGGACCTAGAAGAGCCGCGAAGCAGAAGACCTGTCGCCGACAGCGTGGACGAGCCCCGCAGGAGACCGGTAGCGGCCGTAGACGATCTCGAAGAGCCGCGAAGCAGAAGACCCATGTCCGACGGGCTAGACGAGCCCCGTAGGAGACCAGCCGCGGCCGTCGACGAGCTGGAGGAGCAGCGAAGCAGGAGACCCATGTCCGACAGCATGGAGGAGCCCCGACGCAGGCCCATGATCGACAGCCTGGAAGATCGCAGGAGACCCGTCGCCGCCGACGCTCTGGACGAGGACTACTACTACGACGACGAGATGGAAGAAGTGAGGCCTCGCTGGATGATGAGAGGCAGGCCCTTAAGAGACAGAGATTTATCCGATAAAAGATATCGCGATCGTCCCTTCAGGTAAGGTAACGTACACAGCCGCACACACGGCTATCCTCCGAACAGAACTATCCATCATCAGCGTTTCCTTCTCTCTGCCTCTATACTATCCCTAACACTCATCTATATCACCGCCTAATCCACCGTATACGCCTCTGATACTTACACGAATTAATTACTCCTTCGTTGTGCCATATTACAATGTTGCGCTCGTGTATAATTTATAGGTATAATTTATAGGTATTCGAAAGTTCTTTTGCAAAAGTGACCAAAATTTTGTGATTAGCTTACTTTTTCTCGCCTCTCTTCCGTCGTATCGATTTGAAAAACCTCCAACCTACTCTACTATACTGCTTTAGGCTGCTATTCCTTAAAACTGTCAGTGGGACGAGAATTGTGAGGTGTTGAATATACACGTTACATCGATAAGATCAGCTTGAGCTTGAGAGTTCACCTTTCACCGAGAGTTTCGTAACGCTCGCACACTAACGCACAGCTCGTTATTCCAGATCCAGGTATCGCGACGAGGAGGAGGACGTGCGCCCACGCAAGCACCCGGAGAGATCCAGGGACCGATTTTACGAAAGAGAGCGCGGCCGCGATCGTTCCCTGGATCGCGGCAAGGAGCGGAACATGGATCGCGATCGGCTGAGGGGCCAGGAGCCCGACAAGTCCGACAGGCCATCCGTCTACAGCCGCGAGAGGGAAAGCGAGCGTCCACGCACTCCACCGCCTCGGCCGAAGGATCTTCCGGAGATCACCGAGGCGCCCAAGAAGCCCGCCAGCATATACGACCGCACGACGACCAGCAGCAGCACCACCACGCCCTCGACCAGTACCACCACCAGCACCACCAGCACCACCACGACCGAGGCGCCGGAGAGAGAGACCGCGAACCCCCAGACGGAGGACCGACCGCAGAAGTACAGCCACGCGACCCTGCAGCCCAAGCCGCAGTATCAGGAGAGCAACGCCGAGAAGGACAGCAAGTACTGGAAGCCGACGCAAGCGCCGGAGTCGAGTCGGGGCGGCGAGGAGGAGCCCATCGACGACTACCCGTCCGAGTACTACGACGACGTCGAGGAGCCGGCCATCGTTCCGGTGCCGCCGCCCAGGCCCACGGTCAGAGTGATCAAGCGGCCCTTCTTGCCCTCCCGAGGCGGCAACCCCAATCCCCGAGGCCTGTCGTCCGTCGGATCGAAGGCCATCTCCTCGGCCAGGGAGAACCCGATAAAGCACTACATCAAGCTGCACACCACCACCGCGAGCTACGAGGACGAGGCCAGGCAGGAGACCTACCAGATCAAGGAGCGACCCAACTACAAGAGCGTCCAGCAAGCTCAACCGGTTCTGAAGCAGCAGCAGCAGCAGCAGCAGCAGCATCAGCAGGTGGCCGACAACTACGACCTGCCCGTCAGCAGGCCGGGTTTGCACCGACCCGAGCCAGAAGTCCCCAAGAGAAGACCGGAGATCCAGGAGGTGCCCGTGCTCCAGAAATCGTCGCCCAACCGGTCGCCCGACTACGGCATCCAGGAGCAGCAAAACAACGACGCCAACAACCGACATCAGCAGAACGACAACTCGAACCTCTACAGCTCGTCCTACAAGACCGACGACGTACAGGAGCAGCTGGCCATGAACGGCAACTTCAAAGTCAGGCAGAAGATCAACGAGGTCGTGCACCACAACCTGCAGGACATACCCGAGAGCGAGTACGACGTCACCCTGAACGAAGCCCTGGCGCCGAACCTGAGCCCCGAGCCGAACATCCCCAGCGGCTTCGTGCTCCCGCTGCATCGGCAGCTGGGCAGGGACGCGATCCTGCAGCCGTCGGAGAACACCTACAAGTTCTCGAGGCCGCTGAACGCGCAGCAACACCAGCAGCAGAAGCAGCAGCAGCGACAGCAGGCCCAGCAGCAGGCCCAGCAGCACGCGCAACAGGTCCAGCAGCAGGCTCAGCAGGCTCAACAGGCTCAACTGGCTCAACAGCAGCAGCAGCAGCATAGCGCTTTCGTGCCCAGCACGCAGTTCGGCCAGCAGACGACGGACGTTGCGAGGAGCAACGACCGGGGGAAGACGGTCTACTTCAGAACGCCGGAGACCATTCAGATCAGCGGAACCCAGTACAGACAGCAGAGGGGACACTGGGGCGACTACACCAGGTTCTGAGTCAAGCCAGCAAAGTACCTATATGAATTGTCAAGGCTGGCACCCCGACGACAACTCGGCACTAGGGTTTCGACTGAGTTTTGTAAGATCTTTAATTGTCAGTGTTTTGAATCTCGAGTATGATTAGAGACCTTAGAGAACGGGCTGAGCGGAATTCATCGTCGGCGTTGAAAATTCGATTTCGAATTGACATTGTTGATTGTTGGCGGCTTTTTCGGAGAATATTTATAAATCTACGATCAACGAGAACGAGGATTCTTTTTTATACGCGAATGAAATGTATGCAGCGATGGAAAGTGCGTGAGAAGTGCGAGCTTGAAAGCTATTGCATATGAAAATCTGTTGGATATGTAAATTTGAATTTGAAGTACTGAAAGAAAGGCGAGAGGTCCGGCATGTACTTACGGCAGGACGAGAATTTTACTTTTACCAATGTTTTAAAGATTTATTCACTGCCTAGCTATTCGTGATACGGTAATCTGATAATATACTCAGTAATATATATATTACTGAGTATATTATCAGATTACCGTATCACGAATAGCTAGGCAGTGAATAAATCTTTAAAACATTGGTAAAAGTAAAATTCTCGTCCTGCCGTAAGTACATGCCGGACCTCTCGCCTTTCTTTCAGTACTTCAAATTCAAATTTACATATCCAACAGATTTTCATATGCAATAGCTTTCAAGCTCGCACTTCTCACGCACTTTCCATCGCTGCATACATTTCATTCGCGTATAAAAAAGAATCCTCGTTCTCGTTGATCGTAGATTTATAAATATTCTCCGAAAAAGCCGCCAACAATCAACAATGTCAATTCGAAATCGAATTTTCAACGCCGACGATGAATTCCGCTCAGCCCGTTCTCTAAGGTCTCTAATCATACTCGAGATTCAAAACACTGACAATTAAAGATCTTACAAAACTCAGTCGAAACCCTAGTGCCGAGTTGTCGTCGGGGTGCCAGCCTTGACAATTCATATAGGTACTTTGCTGGCTTGACTCAGAACCTGGTGTAGTCGCCCCAGTGTCCCCTCTGCTGTCTGTACTGGGTTCCGCTGATCTGAATGGTCNATAATAAGCAGTTCTTATTAAGGATTTGCAATTTGTGATGGTGCAGAATTTATTAGAGTACGAGATGTTATAAATTATAGCGATTTAAAGAAAAAATATCATCGAAAAAAATAATTTTTTTTATGTAATCATTATGTTATAAAATTTATCACGTTGTTTGATAAAGTGTACTTTGAAAATGAATAATCATATTTCTCGACTGTAGTTTCAATAATCAAATTTTTACGCTTTTCCCGAGCATGCATAAACTATGAAGAAATCGATAGTTGAGTTTACTTGACTTACAGTAACGTAGATTACGTGAACCTTTATGATACTTTGCAAACGTAGTTTATTTTATATGTATGCGTTCGTGCAATATACTTAAGTTGATTTGCTTTCTCAACATGGCTAAACAAAATAATTGTAATTTTAAATTTAAGATGAAAAAATTTCAAAAATTTATGGAAGATTTATCATGACTCTCTGATGTATATACAGCAGAACATGCGGGGCGTAAATTATTTTTATTTACATCTGAAGCACGTGAGCCATTAACGATTTCGAATCTCAATGTGCAGCACTAGCACGGCGATATTGAGTAATGTTGAGTTTATCGATGCGTGCAATTTTTGTTTTGAACTTAATGTAAATTATGTCAATATAATATTATATTTTAAAATATCGTACTTTGTGCTATTTTAGCACTTAAACCCCTATACAACTGCATCCTGCTTCTAATTTGTAAAATAAGTTTTAGGATTGTTTGTAAATACTTAAAAAAAATATTTGGGAAATTAACTTTTTAATACTATTTATGAAACTTTTAATACGAACAACATAGACACTATTTATTGGGAATAGTTCAACATTGTAGCATGAAAATATTTAAAAGAAAATCAAACTAACCTCTGAACCAGCTAGATCTTATAACCGGCGACTGCGCGGCAATCACATTCTGATTTGTCTTGATTTTTAGTTTGAAAGATTTCATTATCACTTCAATATTTGTATCACAGTATCAACACTTGTTACAATATCATCTGGGTATCTTAAAATCATATATGGGTTAATAATTGTCTCCCGCGCTTGCGAAACTGTCAAAACAAACTTTGCAAATCTCGATCGATTGGCCGTTATGTTATGGCCGGAAACCAAACGGATCGCATCTCCGAAAGAAGCAGGTAGAGTCTGAAGTTGACCCCAAGCAATATTGTGATTGTGATTTGCGCCTCGGTTCGCGATGTCAAGGATGGCGGTAGTTCAAATTACATTTAAATATTTGATAGTAAATTTAAGAAGATTTAGCTATTAGGAACAAATAAAGCAAAAGTGACGACGTTTTGAAGAAATTTTATTTTACAATTTAAATAAATTACACGACGACAGAAATTAATCTCTCAACTGAAACTCTCGCAGTATATAGCAAAAAAAATAAACATTTTTAAAGCATTATTCGAAGGTGCATCATATTCAAAGAGAAAAAAAATCAACTGATTCATTATTCATAAAAAATTTTAAAACCCATTGCTTATACATTGTACGCTTATTCAGATAAAATATAAAGTGAAGGCAACAAATTCGTAAAAGTCATATAAATACTTTTGAAGATAAAAGATCGACGATCTAAATACTTTCTTATATTCTTATTTGATGGCACTTATGTCCAAATGAAAAATCACTAGAAAATTAATGCATTTTAATCGCACCAATTGATGGTTGTAGAAACAATCAAATGTTACATTTTTAGTTAGGCGAATGGCTTATTATTAAATTTCTAATCGAAGTGTCCTATACATCACAGTAAAGTATATAAAAAACGTAATGCAGCGGTTACATACAATCCAAGACTTGTTCTACTTAATTTATAGTCGGAATATATTGAACATTTTGCATAATATTGGAAAAAAAACAATCGTAGATATCAATATTGATTTGTACATCAGTTTTTTTTTACAAAATAAAGAAAAAATTATTGTATGTTACAGAAGCATTACAAAAGGCATCAACAGCAATGGTATTTAGTCAAATGGAAATTTTAGCATAAAAAATTGATTAATCACAAACTAGTGAAAGTATCAAAAATCGGCGATAACGGTCGGATTTAGCTAATTCATTAAGTTTTTTATAAAAAATTTATTATATACTTGTTATCGTGGTTTATATAAAATCTGGTCCTCTTGCAATCAATATAAAATTCTTTTTAGTGTTTATATCGTAATAGAATCATACTTAATTCGAAGTATAAAGGCAACATATATTATGTAACTTAGTTAAAACATAAATATTTACTTGTTTAAATTGCGAATGTGAAAACTACTCTCTTTGGCCATTAGGAAGAATCCATTAAACACATTATACAGTTCTGTTAACAAATATGTTAAAAATTGTCGATTCAGTGTGCTTAAAGCAAAACTTTGCTCATCCTACAAATTTTTTCAAAGTCGGATTTAAGCACACTAACTCAAAATAGTATATTGTGTACCAAAGGCGAAAAGTGGGCTTTTTTAGGCCGAGTGTCGATTTTGCAGTACGAGTCAAGGCGAGTTAGCCCGAGCCGAAGGCGAGGGCGTTTAAGAGCCTCAGACGAGTACTGCAAAATCCACGAGGCCAAAAAGCCCACTTAGCCCTTGGTGCACACCATATGTTATGTAACGCGCGGGCGTATTTTCGCGTTTTTTCGTACGTGTTAAGAGGGACTGATATGACTATTTTTTGACACGGCAACCGTGCTCTTGTCTTGTTCAAACATTATATAAAATAAATAAATATTGCAAATTTATCAAAATCAACTTTTTTTTTAAATTACAAAAAAAAATTTTGCGTGCAATAAAGGCCATTATTGCCCGCTAAAATAACTTTTTTGCCCGCCGGTCAAAAAAGAGTCACTTTAGTCCCTATTAATAGGTACGAAAAACGCGAAAATCGTTCGCGCGTTACATAAAATATTTTCCGATGCACATGCGAAAGTTCGTTGTCGACTCACGTGATTATCTTATCTATACTCAAGCTCGTACGGATATGAACTTTTTCGCACTTGAATCGGAAACTATTAACCCGGCAGATTATGTCAGGCAATGCCCGGCAATCTAGATTTCGTTATTCGCAGATTTATGGATTTTCGTAGTTTCACGTCATGTAAGTGATGACTTTTCTTCACTGCGTAAAGATTTCTGTACACAAAATACAAGAGTAGAAGAACAATTATGAGCGTATTACGATAGAAAACTGATTAAGGACTTTGATCAGTCTCTCATAAATAAACTTTTATCTCGAGTTAGCTAGGCTAATTAAACGAATGTGCAACATGGCAAGAATGCACTTGAAATCATAATAAAAACGAATTATTTACACAAGTGTTGCTCAATATATAGAAGGTTCGACAAATACATTAAAGTTTTTAATATTAAATTTGGCATAGAAGAGAAGACTCAAATACGTTACTTTGCCAAACCTGACTTGGAAAATTTGCAATTGAACAAAGTCAGCTTATCAATGTATATGTGCAGGAGTTAACCTGTTACAACTAATGTCAACTTAACGATCAACAGAAACAATTACAAGTCGATGCTGTCTCAATAATTGTAACTGAATCTAAACAACTCTTTTTAAGGCAATGAATGCATAAAAAATAATATTAAACTTTAATGATGTGCTCAACTCGAATAGAAGTCGAAGATTTCCAAGTAAATCACATATACTTATAAAATTTCTTTGTAACTTAATTGTACCAACCGTATCGGCAATCACATAACACGTTTCGCATTCCTCGCCAAAGAATCGAAACTGTGCTCTTACATCCTATATAAAATTGGATACGTGTAAATTGTCAGTGGTTTTGGGCACCATATCAAGAGTATTTAAAGATTCAATTACCACATTATTACACCCTAAATAACGTATAGAACATTATATGAAGCTACTGACCCGTTTAATCGTTAATCATACATATATAAACAAGAAAATTACGTCTTCAGCGCATGGTTTTTTTTTTGTCGTACAGTTATGTTAAATGCAGTTTTTCTATATTCAACTTTTTCTTTTCTTTTCTTCTACATAATCCGCTATCGATGTACATAAATATAATGCGAGTGACTATGCGAACGCTAGTTTCCCAGCACTTTACAACATTTATACAATTCACCGAATCGGTGGGCGGCGACGCACATCTTAAAATTTCCCTCTCAAAACTGTAACACTCGAAAATAATGAATTCCGCTCTACTACTCCCTCGCGCATTTCTCGCTGCCGAATAAAATTTCTTGCTACTTTAAAGTTCTAAAAAGCTACCAGGATACATCATCGTGGAGTCGAGGAAACTACGCCTCTCGCACAGAAACTCCTTCACATTTGGCCTTATTGCTATAGACAAATTCCCGCTCGCCTGACTATTGAAAATCCAACCGACGAGCTCCTCTTCTTCTCGGCTCCGACATCGTCATGACCCTCCTCCCGACGGTCGGTACAGTTGCGCACGCACTCAACATCGACAACAACGATTCTCGATCCTCGCCAGTATGAGAAATCTGCGCCCGTCCGGCATCGGTCCACTTACAGGATAACGATATCCGCGCGACTTTTGCAAGTTCGTTGCCCACTGAACAATGGCATAGGACACACACAGACTGAGGGAGAGAGCCGGCCGCGGAGTCAGTTCACGTTCTCGATGTAGTGCACACGATAGTTCTACGCGATCGGCGGGTCGTCGTCGTCGGTGTCGTCCCTCGTGACGAGGACACTGCCGTAGCGGTTCTGGCGGAACTGCCGAAACCGCTGCAGCCACTTGTACCGCCGCGCGCCGAAGTAGCCCAGGGCGCCGATGATGAGGAGGCAGGTCGGCACCAGCAGGATCGCCGCCACGGAACTGCCGCCTGCAAAAGTGCACAGAGAGAAAGAGCGGGGCGGGAGTGAGTACTGCAGTCGAACCCACGCAACAAGTATATACATATATATACATATAGATGGGAATGTTTTCCCAATACCTTTCTCATCAACCAGAGGTTCGCCCGCGCCGCGTTCCTCCACGACCGGCGGCGTAGGGGCCGGCGTGGTGGCCGTCTTGGTGCATCTCTCGTTGATGTACTCGAATCCTATGTTGCAGGTGCACTTGGCCCCGCCTCCGCTTTCCTGCTGGCATCTTTCGAATTCTCCGCAGGACGATCCGTCCAGGGTTTCCGTGCTGCACGTCTGGCCGTACTTGCTTTGGCCGCCTGCAAAATATCGTTAAATTAGCATCGGAACCGAGACGTTTTACACTAGATTCGACAAAGCGAAAAGCGACGCGTAACTCTGCTTCGATCGAGCCGCGTCGAGATGGCTTTCTGGCTCACAGATCAGTCCATATTGTGCGAGGGCTGAAAACCATTATGCCGCATGAGAACATCGATAGCCTCATGTCGATCCGCGAAGCGATGCAAAAAGAGCATGCATATAGGTAGCGCAGCGAGCGTTACACGCTGGCGTTTAAAGAGCCGCGTCTACAGCGAAGAGATCGGGCTCGCTTGTCTTCGATTTGCATATCTGCGCGAGCGCATCAATCACTTACCGATGAAGGAAAGAAATGGCCGTAAAAACGCACGGGCTGCAGTGAACGGGAAAAGGAACGGCTGCACGCTCGATTCGAACGAGGTTTTGAGAGTCGCAGAGAGATTTAAAGTGGCGGAGGCGGACGCGGCGACGAGAGAAAAAAAGAGGAAGAGGCAGGAGAGGAAGCGAGAAAGGGCGAGGGGATGAGGAGAGAAAGAAGAGCATTATTTTCGTTGGTAACTATGCTCATAGTTATATGCCGAGGACCATGATGGCCGGAGATAAAAGCGAGGGCCACGATTGGCTGAATCAGTTAATTGAGAGGAGCCTCGATTTATCAAACGGAACGTACGGCATGGATCAGTCCCGGCGTCGAGAGAGAGAGAGAGAGAGAGAGAGAGAGAGAGAGA
>JAZHPH010000065.1:158308-175734 GCA_037356405.1 Nasonia oneida
TTGACGGACCATAATGAATTTCATAAATTTACAAAAATGACTGTAGAGCAATTTATTTATTTAATAATTATTTAATACAATCTCTAAATTATTTTATGTAATCTTTCAAAACAATTTTCATCTTGGCGCGCAAGATCATCTAGTAGTGTATGTCATGTATAGATACACAACATACGTGTGTATAGACGAAAGAACGGAACCGGACAGCTCATCTTAGCGCAGCTGTAGCATAGCTGAGCATAGCATAGCAGAGCTCCTATGTATATTGCCCCTTAGGGAGAGACCTAACCTAACTCAAGCTGTAACCTTGCGGCGCAGCGGGCTTGCGAGGGTGTGTCGATGAAAGCTCTCCAACAAAGGAGAGCTTTTCAAGGTCGATCGTTGGTGCACAGGATTGACGCACCGAATGAAAAGAGCGTGCGTCGATTGAAATTGTCGATTCTCGTTGTCTCTTACCCCAAGTCTTTGTTCGGTGCGGCGAGTACGAGGATGCCTTTGAACTAGCAAAAAGACGAAATAACGTAAACATAATCTTTGAGTCGGTAGAGAGAGAGAGAGAGAGAGAGAGAGAGAGAGAGAGAGAGAGAGAGAGAGAGAGAGACTACTGAGTCGGGGTACTCTCGAGGCAGTAGTAACAAGTCCGGAAATAGTCCACTCGACGTTCCGTAGACGAACGAAAGAAGAGGCTTTTAGACTCTCTTGAAGGCTCGGCTCGAGTCAATTCAAGTAGCTGACAATGACAATGACATCGAAGGAGTGCTTCGGTTATATATAATTCGCCGATAGCTTTCGAAGCGACAAAGAAACTCAACTCTTCCCTTTTTGCAATATTCGAGTAATCAACCAGGTAGGAAACCGGAAACAAAAACGACCGGTCGTACAGTAACGAGATCCAGCAGACGTAATACTCTCGGACTTAGGACGGCCGCGGTCCTTCGCCGTCGTCGTCCCTCCGGCTTTCTCTTTCCCTCCTCGGGAATTACACTGGCGCACACATACCGAGAGGGAGTGTCACCGTCGCGCGATGCACCTGTCTCTCGTTCTCTCTCTCTCTCTCTCTCTCTCTTTCTCTCTCTCTCGCTCGCACGCACGCACTCGGAATCATAATGGCTCATGTCGAAAACCCACATACTTAACGTCCGATACGTGCGCGCGGCGGCGAGGGTGCCCATACCTCCAGCTGCCTTTTTCTCTCGCGAGAGAGAATATTTTCCTCCTGGCGGCGCGCGAGCAATAAATTCGAGCGGAGGAATATACACGGCGGCTTATTAATTTATATACCTTATACGGTGCGGCCAATGAATTGAGAGCCGCTGCGCTCGTCTCCTGCGGAATTTCTGCTAATCCGTCTCGCGAGGAAAGCGCATCTTCCTGCCGGTGCCCAGCCTATAAATATTTAATCGGCACTTGTTTGGCCTCGCTTTGTTCTTTTGTATACAGTGAAAGAAAAGTGAAACGAGCTAAGGTCTTGATTAAAAAACGTGCCGCATCGAGTATAATTGAACGGTTTTTCAGCTTTTAAAGCCAATTGTAAACAACGAGGCAGCAGCCACTCTTTCCTCTCCGCGCGAGAGGCGCAGGGCAAAAAGCTCGCGGGCGAAAAAAGCGTTTCATCGAACCGGGCAACGCCTAAAGTTAATTTACTTGGATTTCACGTGCGCGCAGCTGAATCACTGCCGCGCTCGCTGCAGAAAGTACGCGTACTGCTACGCACGCAGGTGCACGATCAGCTGCGCGCTGCTGGCCCTCTCTTATTCCTCGCGATTCTTCGCCGCTGCATCATCGGCGTTCCTCTTTGCTCAAGATTTTTTACCCCCCTCCCGGGAGCAGATCGAACGTTTTCCTGCGCCGCGAGAGATGGAAATTCGAGCGGATTGAAATTGGCCATTGTGCCGTCGGTCGGCGAGAAATGCGGTAATTTTCGGAGGCCCGGCAAAAAGATTAATTGGGATCGGCCGAGTGCGCGCGGTTTATCTTCTTCTGCAGCATGCTCGAGCAGATTAATTGTGTTGATTTATTTTCGACTGGGCCCTTATTGATGGATGCCTTTAATTTCATACTCGATTAGTATGTATACTCGTTACGCTTTACGATGTCATATTTTAAGTGCTTCGAGTCGAACTTTCGAGGAAAAGGAAGCCGCCGCCGCGAACGTTATTTTCGAATCTTCGCGATGTTCATTGTTTTTGCACGGCATACCTTTTAATTGATTCGGAGGAGAAATCGCGGCAGTTTACGACGGGGTAATAGCTGCGCGACTTTAATTTGGTAACTTTACGACCGGCTGTCAATCGCGCGCAAAATAATCATTAATAAAGTTGCATCGAGCGCTTAAACCATTGTGACCGCGAACGTACAGCGGCAGCGGCTGCAATTTCGCAGCTGTACTGGCTGCAAAATTGGAAAATTTTCCAACTAGACGGATGTGAATTGCGGATAATAATAATTTGAGTGGTGACTGCAGAGCCGCGATCGTCACAGTAAATAGCCGTAACGCGCGTGGATATTAGCTGTAAATGCCGCATTTGCATGCGAACTGTTGTTCGACTGAAATTCAAATGACGAATCGTAGCGCCGCGGCTCAGCGAAGAGGTAGAACATTTCCAAAAAGAAAAATACACGCGCGAGCCTCCAGCTGACTTTGAGAAATTCACGTGAGAGCGGAGCAGTTTACTTTCTCGCGGAAGTGCCGGGAGAGCGCGCATAATACATAAAAAGCCCCCAGTGAGGAAGCCTACAATTCCGGCGATCGAAGCTTCGCGAATTTCGTGCATGTATGCGCGAACAACTGCTCGCGCGCATTACTTTTGCCCGCAGTGGAATATAGCCGCGCGAGTCGGCGGCGTCGGCTCCGGAGCAAAGCGCGTATATATTTTCAACTGCTGCAGCAGCAACCGGGACTCGTTTCTCCTTCTGCATGTATATTTCTTAAGTAAGGCCAAGTACGGCCCCGTATGTGAACCCACTCACGCATACCCTCGCCCGCGTGCATCTCTCTCACTCGGCTAAGTGCGTGCACTGCGCACGAGAGTGTGCGTGTGTAGCAGTATACACACAGAGCGAGAGCGAGTCCGATGAGCATCTGCTTCCACCCCCTTTCGCCCCCTCTTCGCCGAGTCTCCGCATCTCGCTCTCTCTCTCTCTCTCTCTCTCTCTCTCTCTCTCTCTCTCGTTTTCCACGCGAGTCCCCCTTCTCTCTCTCTTTCTGTCTCTCGCCTCCCCTTTGCCGGATCCCTTTCCCCGGCAATACCGACCCCTACTATGTTACTCGCTCTGTCTCGTTCCGAGCAGTGTAAAAGAGAGAGAGAAAGAGAGAGAGAGAGACGCGCTGCACATATAGGATCCTCTTTCTCGAATCACCCTATTCTCCTCGCGCGCACGCACGTACCTACGTTTACGTGTAGGTAGACGTGCACGAGAGCAAGAGAGAGAGAGAGAGAGAGAGAGAGAGAGAGAGAGAGACAGGGCTCACACTTTTTGAGCGGCGAGTCCGGGCGGAGGGGCGCGTATTATGTACACGCGGGAGAAGTTTTCGGTGTAGAAGCGCGCGCGGCCCTGCGCGTATACGTACTTTTGGATTTTTATCCTAGGGAATATGAATTGTCAGCTGAGTTTTAAAGTTCCGTCCCTTTCGGCCTCGAAGCGCCGAGAGGGACGGAACGCCTCGTACGCGGGATAATTTATGGGAATTTCATGGATTTGGAGCTAATTTTTATTCGATATTATTACAAACTTTTGATTCACACGTGCGATAGTGGAGTATTCTAATTTTTCACGGCTTTTACGAGGGAATTTCACAGCTGCACAAGGGCTTTACGATGTAAAAATGGAAATGCCGCGGTTTAGTCATGCGTGGATCGCTTTTTGATGTTTTCACGTATCGGGGAATAAATAATAAAATCAAATTGAGATTTTCCAGCGCAGTGCGAACGAAGGGACTGTATTATTTTGAATGCGTTGACTCTCCATGCATATTTCAGCCGAACCCTGCATGCAAGATGGATTTTTGAAATTTTGCCTCCGATAAATATTCCATCAATGTGTCAAACAATGAGCAATTTTCCATTAAGCAGCTTTGGCATATTCACAGATATCGTTACGCAACTACCTCATATTTCTCGATTATGTCGCAGAGGTGTTAGCTTATCAGCGACTAGTAGTATGTTCGCTCGAATAGGTTTTATGCGTGCAAAGCTCGTATACTTCTTGTTTGAGAGTTTCGCAGCCTTGTTCGCTTTTTCAAGTGAGTTTTCTTGCAACGCACTTTGCTTCGATCAAAAGCGAGCGAGTAAGGGATTTTTTTTACTGAACGTTTGACTTCTCGAACTTTCATCTGGCTCCGCATCGACGTGTAGTATCGCATTATTAAAAAAAAAGAGAAATGTAACTGTAGAGAATTCTCCTGCTTCGCTGCAGCTGACATATAAACTCGAATTCGAGGAAACGCAGGTTGACTGTAGGTGAGATCTTGAAAAAAAAGGATGGGTCGCGTGCCGCTATAAAGTTTTCTCGGTCCTTCGAGGAAGTCTTACTTACGCTCGCACAAGCTGAAGACGTTCTGATGAGCTTTAAACGAATCCCTTTTCATGAGAATCCCCGATCTTCATAGACGCTCCTGTCGACTTGCGAGACCGGCTGAAACCTTGCACCCTTCGCGCAGAAAGAGAGACCCATATCCTCGTATCTCGTTCGGCGCAGTGGCGTAGGCACGAGAGAAACCGAGAGGCGCGTTGCAGGCTGCTCACTTTGATGTTCGGCTCGAAATAACTCGCCGCTCGCGAGCACTATTTTTGGAATTACTTTCGACCACCGAAACTTTGCACTTTTCAATTAACGATGTCGTCGAGAATAAGTATATTAAAAATTGCTGAGAAAAAAAAACATCTCCAGAGAACAGCTCCAAGTCTGCAGTGGGTTATGCATTGTCATGAAAGAAGGGAAGGAATCGCGAGCAAACAGTCCCACGCAAAGCAAGTGTTAGCTCTAAAGAAGGCCAAAGAGCTTGACCTCCCATCGACAGGTCGCGTGAGGTGTGCAGTCACGATAAAACGTGCGCGAGGGCTGGGGCTCTGTACATAAACACGCGCAGATGCCGCAGACGGCAAAAACACCACCTGTAAAGAGACCAGAGAGCAGCAGCAGCAGCAGTGTTGTATAGTGGCGGCAGCGTCGCCCTTATAGCGTATATAGGTATAGACGCGACCTGCGCACCTTCGAAATAGACATCTGGCCAGATTTCGCCCAAAGTCCGCAGCCCACATGCACGCGCCGCGCACTCCTCGCTCTCCCTCTTTCGCGCGCTCGCTCGCGTGAGTGTGTACATATTATATAGCTATATAGCCGTGTGCAGGTAGATATAGGTGCGAGAGCGAGCCGATGCCTCGGAGCTGGCGCCAACCGTACGCGTCGCGAGCTGCCTGTCGCTCCCTCTCTCGCTCTCTCGGGGTCCAGGTTGCGCGCTGCCTCGTGTCCTCGTGTGCGTGCGCGGCCGCCGGCCCCGTGAACGCGTGTGCGTATATGCGCGAGCTGAGTCTGCTGCGCGGAGGGGTTTTGATTTTTTGGCAGGTGGTACTGTCTTCGTGCCTGACGTAAGGCGACGCATGTGTGCGAGCCTGGATGCCATCCACTCGCTTTGCGACAATTAATAACAGGTGATTGAACCCGAACACACGCACACACGCGTCGCTTGGGATGATAGCCTAAGGATCATCTCGCGAACACCTGATGGGTGTCCCTAGCAGAGTTTTTCTGATTTATTTTCGTACCGGGCTCATCCCCGTTTGACACTCGCTATTTTTAAAAGCAAGGCGAGTTCCTTAAATTTATTTTCTGCATTAGTGATCCCTTGCGTTTCAGACAAACTTCCGCTCTAATGTTCATCTTCAAATACAAATTTTCATCTCGCCGCTTAGTTTACAAACGGCCAATTTATTACTCGCGCCGATTAACATCCGAATGCGAAGCCTGCCTGCTCGAATGATGCAATCGAATCTCTTGGCCGTGCAATTAAACAGAATGAATCGCCAATCGATTCAAGTGTCATTCCCCGCTGAACCAATCAGATAAACGCACACAATATTTGCCTGCATTCATCGAGTACCTTTTTCCCCAACAATAACGCAGTTCGATCAGCCAATCTCTCGTATGTTGTGCCGTCGAAAAATATGCCAGTCCGAGCGCAAGGCAGCCGTCGATCTCTCTCGAGACTCTCCACCGTAGCAGTAGGGCAGACTCGCAGGGAAAAATGTGTGCCGCGAAAGAAGCCGTGCTCGTGCTCGCGGGCTCTCTCACCTGTTGAGCACATTCCGGCCGAACAGGAGACGTCGAGACATGAGCAATCGCGAAGAGCGAAACGCTACATGGCCATGACCCTCTGCCTCGTCGTCGCAGCCCTGGTCCACGAGAGGACGCGACAGAGGGTAGACCGGCGCAGATCGCAGAGATAGAGGGAATGATAGACGGAAGAAGAAGGCGCGAAGGTGGTGGAGGAGTAGCGGGTGGGAGAAACCGGACACGTGCGCGACACGTGCCGCGGCACGCGCGTTCACTCTGCTTGCGTACCGGGCGCGCGCCGGCAGCGCGACGACTTTACTCTCGCGGCTGCTGCGGCTCCTCTCTTTCTCTCTCTCTCTCTCTCTCTCTCTCTCTCTCTCTCTCTCTCTCTCTCTCGCCTGCACACTCACCTTCGTGACTCGCGCTCTCCGCTCCCGTGATGTGCGCCTTTGAAGATACGCGCCGCGCCGCGATCGGGCCTTGGCTTTTACGGCTCCTTCGCTTTTTACGGCTTTGCCGGATTTTCGCGGCACCGCGTACACGCGCGCGAGAGACTTGAGAGAGGCTGCCGATGCCGCCGCCGGTCCGCAGCTGATGCGCTCGAAATAAGGTCGTTTCGCGAGAGATAAGCGCGCTAAGGTAGTATCTGTGTTATATAAATTTCTGGCTGACTACTTTTTTCCTGCATCAGCCGTACGGATTTTACGTATGGAACTTTTTTATTTCGCAAAGTGGATGAGCCGTCGAATTAAAATTGGCCGATCGGACTTGATCTACGAGCCTCGGATTATCGGTGCATTCGCTAGTGGCCGGGAGCTACGGGAGCAAATTATTTTTATATGCGTCGGCTCGGGCTATACAGGCTGTGTAGTGTGTACGTGTACAGGGACGAGTATAACACGCACGAATGTTTTGGCTGGTTTCGCGAACTGCCCTGGAGGCAATAAAAGATTGAAGATAAACGAGACAGCGCCGGCTTTATATCGTTTTACGATTCGACTCGTTTTTTATTAATTTTTCTTTCGCCTAAGCAGGTGCGCACCTCTCTTGACTCCTGGGGTAAACTGCTAAACAGTTACGTTGCCCCTCTGAATACGGCCATTTATGGCGGTGGACCACATATTCACCGGAACACGAGGAATAGTAAAAGAATTTAAATCAAACGCACATGATTAGAATGTTTATAAATTCAATCGCTGACAGTAGATAGAAACAGCACAATGCTGGTGATATAATATATTATATTCAAAAGATTCTGCATCCTCTCCTCGAGCACGAAGCATGATTTTCGAGCAGATGCTCTCTCGATGGAGACATGAAATTATTTATATTCGCACCAGCAGGATCACTCGATCATTGACTTTCCTGAAACAAAAATGCGCCAAACGCTGGAAGAATAATC
Organism: Nasonia oneida; assembly: GCA_037356405.1. Classification (NCBI taxonomy): domain Eukaryota; kingdom Metazoa; phylum Arthropoda; class Insecta; order Hymenoptera; family Pteromalidae; genus Nasonia; species Nasonia oneida. The sequence continues at coordinate 165,984 of JAZHPH010000065.1, forward strand.
GAACGACGAGACCTGTAGCGCGCACCAGACGCTCTCGGATAAAAAAGTTGAGCGCCACTGGGTGTGGTGGCCCTCGGTGCCTGCGCCACTGTTCTCCGGTGGGCCCCTTCTAGTGTAACGCGAAGGGGGGCACCGGCAGCGACAGCTGCTGTAGCCACTCTCCCCCTCGCCTTCCTCCCCGCCACCGCCGCCACAGCCTCGGGCCGCGCGCGTCCGTCTCGTCTCTCTCTCCTTCCCTCCCCCCGTCGTTCGCCGGGCCTTTTACACGCGGACAGAGCGCGCGCGCTTCCCCCACCAGCGGGCCCTCGGTCGCGTGGCAGCCAGCCTTCTCCTCTCCATACAAAATACACCTTCGCGTTCCGTTTTACTACCAAACGTGTATACGGTGCAACGGACGGGATCTTTTTTCCCTTGCGCCTTTTCTTCTCCTCTTTCTCTCTCTCTCTCTCTCTCTCTCTCTCTCTCTCTCTCTCTCTCTCTCTCGCGGGCTTTTTCTGCTCGCCTGGCGCTGTCCTTGTCCATCGCGCGCGCGCTCTCTCCCCTTCATACGCACACACACACAACACACGTCGGGCCTATTCTCGCTGCGGCTGCTTCCTCGTGAGCGTGCGTGCGAGCCGAAAGGCTTGCGACGAGGTGCGTTTCAGGTACCTCGAGGGCCGCCGCTGCTAGAAAGTGCACTCACTGGAGGCACGCCGCCCGGCACATAATCGCTCCCTTAAATCGAAAGTCACGGAAACGATCATTTTCTCCCCCCCTGCGCCTTGTTTTTCTCTCGGCGCTCGTTCTTTATCGAATATAAGCGCGCGCGCTGCCGCCGTTGAGAGGGCCCGGCTCTCCCTAATTTTTAGGAGTGAAGTTTCACATTTTTTCTCTTTGGATGTGCGATTTTGCCGCTCTCGAAGCTTGTGGGAAGCGGAACTCTTGCTGACTCGAATGATTCTCAAGATGCTTTTACGATACGATGCTTTTTGGAATTCCATAAACAATATGAAGTCCTATATGTACGTCAAGGTATTGGAAGGTGACCAACCCGATTTTTATCTAAGAAGAAACATTTTCGAAACGTGTAATTTGATCTTCCATAACGAGGAGATATCGAATTTTTTGCAGCATCACGCACATCTTTGCTCCTTTCTATGAAATATAGCCTGCATTGATAATGAACTCGTGCAGCCCGAAAGTGAGCTGGGCGTAATTTGCAAGCAAGCACATAAATCTGTTATTTTAACACCTGCTAAAAGAAACTCACGAAAGTTAAAGCTTTAAAGCCGAACAAATTTGATAATGACTGCAGCCGAGCGAAGTAACAAAAAGTCGCGAAACATGCAAGAAAATCCGTTAACTTTAACAGCCGCAAAAAGACGCACCGCTTACATACTGCGTCGTGTTTTTCGCACTGCGTCGGCACAGTGAGGCGTACGCGCGGTATGTACGCAACCGCGTCCGAGCCTCGCTACCTACGAAATTAACTTTATCTCTCGCTTTCTTCCGAGAGGCGTCCGTCATCTTCGACGGCACCATCAATAGCCTCGTTCTTGCTCCTTTTTCGGGGACCAACAAGAGAGCAAGCCCCGCTGGTAGTTGTTTATACCGAGACCGAGAGATATCCGAGGCAAAAGCCACGCGCGGCACGTGCCACTTTTTTTGCGCCCCGGTACGCCAATGATGACTTTAGCCGCCGCTGCAGCCGTTCTCGTTTCGCGAAAGTTCAGTAGCGAAAACTACAGGAGCCAGATGGATGTTACATGGGCGTGCTCGTTGATTGGATGCATGAATTCGATATTCCGATCCGCAAGTTTCTTTCTCGGTCGTCTCGTACTGCGCATCAAACGTGCGTTTGTCTCTTGTTGATTTATACGTATCTATTTCTAATAACGAATCCAACGGTTGTCACTTGTTTCGGTGACTGTTTTTCTATTATATCCAAATATTTTCAATTGGAATAAACCTCTATAGAAAATAAGGCAACGGGTTTGTTTTGAACTTGACATTATTCACGCGAGAGTATACATGTAAGTTACGCAATTTTCATTAATTGCGAGATCTGCAGGTGTAAACTGCACCTGTGAGTTTCAAGCGTTGGTATGGTAAAAACAACCTTTCGTAAGTTCACTTTTTAAAATCAAATAAAAATCATTTCCTGAAAAAGCACGTTGTATGGATTCAAAAACAATATTTATGAAATCACGCATCATCGTGCTTTCGAAAAGTATGGTAATGATTGCCAGATTTTACAAAGAATTCGAAACAATAACCAAGCAAAATATACGATTAATGAGGAAGGTGACCACTTTGGAACACTTCGCATTCTTCATCCCGCCGAACACAATGCACGCTCAAATATTCGGTTCGGCCACTACTTATAATTCTGGGATATCCGCATATATAACTCGATCCGCGCAGTTTCGACCGCATAGGCGAAGTCGGAAGCCCTGAATCTTTTTTTCATCCGAAAAAGTCGAAAAAACGCCCTCTCTTGTCGGAATACACATTTTCTAAATTGCGTCTGACCTTGCTGCCGCGTTGCGCGCTCAGCGTTTGTCGCTCCCGGCAATCTGTCGCACATAAATTATCTAGGAAACAAGAAGGATGCACTTAGCAGAGGACGGAGGATATAGCGAAGGAGGAGCATCGGGAGAGGAAACGCGAGATATTTCTCTTGCCTGCCTATGGCTGTTGGCTCCCTTTAAAATGCTCCCTCGCGCTTATTCTCACTTTCTCGCTTCGCTTCCATCGAATTTCCATCTTTTGTATCAAGATCCGAAGCCTCGGGACCGCTTCGCGCCACATTGCACTCGAGGATCCAAAGTTTCAAAAGCCTTCCGTCTCGCTCTTTCTCCTCTCTCTCTCTCTCTCTCTCTCTCTCTCTCTCTCTCTCTCTCTCTCTCTGGCTGCTTTCGCTCGTCCGTTGCCATCAGTATCTTCCCACAATCTACGCCCCGTGGTTTTTTCTCTTCTCCCCCTCCCTTGGCCTTTCTTCCCGTCATCCCGCGGCACATAGGTATACCTATACGACTCTCCGCACTTTTCAAATCCCGAGGGATTTTAAATAAGCTTTCCCGGCGCGCGCGCGCGCGATCGACAGCAAGCGAGCGGGAGAGCCGCCGCCACGCAGAGGAGTGGGAGGATGAGGCATTAACTTAGACGACCGCGTAAAGCGAACGCTTTTCAGGCGCGCAGGATCCGAGTCGCTACGATGCCAGGCCGACGAGGTCCGATTTTTCACCGGGGGAGCATAGAACATTTCTCGATCGCTGATGGCCTTTTGCGCTGCTACCGGCGAGGGGGAGAGGAAAGGAACAAAAAGTGATATCCGGCGAACTTCTGGCGAGCTCGTCCTCTATTTTTTTAGGACCGCTTTTTTCCCGTACTTTGTCCTGGGATTTCGAGCTTCTTGCCTCGTCAATATTTTAACTTTGACTAGGACAATATTTATCTTTCGCCGTCCTGTGTACATAAACTAATGATTCAGGTCGTCTTTGACCTTTTTTAATGTCTCTCTCTCCCTGCGCCTGACGACATTGTTCGGGCAATGATCGGATGTTGTTCAAAGAAACGTTCGACTCGGCTTGACTGGTGAAAAAGTGCCTTATGCAATGATCAAGGTATGTTGCGCTGGGCAGGTACACGCGTTCAAAACTTTTTAGTTGGAACCATTTGGTTGGAAAATACGGCATAAATCTGAACCACGCAATTCCCATCTAGACGTAATCTGCAGCGCAGAGTCAGGAATCCGGATGATCGTGGCATCGAAAAGTAGAGAGAAATAAGGACCTTACCGTTGGCCGGTATCGTCCGGTGCTCGCGCGTCCTTTGTCCCTCCACCCCCTGAATCTCTCTCGGCTCGTGAGTGAGTGAGGCCCCAAAAAAAGGCCCACGGTCGAGCGAGCAGGCACACGGCGCGAGTCGCTGGTGGGGGCAGCTGGAGCGTGGCCACGGCCGAAAATCGTGCAGCGCGCGTGTATGTGCGTACGCGTCTATCCTACCTGCCCGCGCCCATGATGTAGGTGCACTCTCCCCTCCAGCTCGCTCGGGCCTTACGGTCTGGTGTTGTTTCACTGGGCCCTCCGAATAAGCGGGGGCACGGGGGATTCGGGACCGAAGGGGGATCCGCAATGTCGAGAGATGTGGAGTGCACCGCTGATTATCCCCGGTCTGATGGCTCTGCACTGCCGGGGCCTTATTTCGGACCGGCCGGCGGGGTCGTAAACCCTCGATCGTTGCCCGCGTCGTGCATTATGCTTATACGGGGCCTCATTACGCTAACCAACGGGTGTTCTCTCGATTCGAATGCTCTGCACTACTTTCTGCGGGGATTAGGCCTTCCGCGAAATTTTATATAATTTTTCAATCGATTCTCGAAGCGGAACACCATTATTTATACGGTTATACTTTTATGAAGCGCCCGGCGATAAAAATCAGAAGCGATCGTTATTACGCTATTCTCCGAAATGCTCTCCCTGCCACAGCTCATTTGTACGTAGTATCGCCATCTCCTTACGCGCTCAGGCTCCTTTTCGAAAAAGAGCACACCGGCAGATCCTATTGTCCCCCCTGGCACTCCGCACCGCCGAGAGGCGCTGAAAGCTCGCGTGCGACTTTCCTATTCTACTCGCAGCTCGACAAATATTTGCGGCCTCCGGGGAAAAAGAAAGAGCCGCGCGCGACAATGACTGGCCGCTTTCGGGGACGCACACCTTGCAGCTTCGGAATTCGCGTGCCGGGGTGCATCTCTGCAGCGGCGGCAGCAGCAGGCTCCCTTCATTACGGGCGATACAATCGCGTCGTCGGATACATTTGCGTGCATGCCGCGTACACCCAGTACGTGGGATCGAGGCTTAAGGTTAGTCGAGCACCAAAGGCTACCTGAGCCGTTCTATCTTTTTCGCGCTGTACAGCTATATGGGTTAGCTCTATTCTCTCGCTCCCCGCGGTGAGCCAGTCTGCAGCTCGCCTCATTTCCCTCTCTGTCTCTGATCGCGGGGCCCCGGAGGGGAAGGTGCAGGGACTTTTTATTCTCGCCCCCTTCCCCGCGCGTTTATCCTTTCCTTTGCGCACCGGCTCTCCTCTGTGTTTCGCGAGCAAAGAACCACGCTCGCTCCCTCGGCTGCTCATAAAGTACGACCGGCCCGCTCTGTCTCGCCTTCTTTTTTTGCCGTCGTATGTTACCTGTAAAGCATGGCACGAACAGCCCTCTCCCGGCCGCGTGGCATCGTGCACACTGACGCGTAACCACGCTCTCTCTCTCTCTCTCTCTCTCTCTCTCTCTCTCTCTTTTTCTGTGGCTGCGCCTTGCACTGAGCAGGGTATCTCCTTTCGTCCCCAAAGTTCAATGCTACTAAATCAATTTAAAACAATTTAGCGTCCCGGAGAACAGAAGTGCGCGCACAGCTCTCCTTTCAACGGTGCACCGTCGCCATTGAGGAGCTTGCTTTTCTCTCCACTCCCTCTCGGGGAGCGACGCGCGAACAATGGGCCGCTGACAGTTTCCATACAGCGAGTGCAGCCGGACATTGCCGCTGCTCTGGTGCAATGTATTATGCAAATTTTGTTGAAGGTTTATCAGGACTTCTCCGGTTTTGAATATTTCAAGTAATCATCGAATTTCGATTCCGAAGTCGATCGCGCAGCTGGAAATCGCACTTTGCTGAATAAAGTCGTATTGATTGAGTCGATCACTCTGTCGCTAATGGAATTTCGAGAAAAATTACACGCATTCGCGCGATCCGTCCAATTTTTTCACCGAGCTCCGGCGAAAATTTACATACTCCGACTCGACGCGCGTTCCAGACTTTTGAATCATATACGCATCAGCATACGGCGTTGACATAAGCGTCGGACCACACCGAAGCTTACAAAAACACACGCAGCGCGAAAGGGAATACTTACGTATATGTATAACGCTCCGTCGCAGCTTTTTGGTAACGCGGTGACAAAAAACTCGATTTCCCCGCATCGGGGCGGAGAGAGAGGCCCCCATAAGTATATATCCGCGGCAGATGGTCGCGAGGATTAACGAGGCGGCGATGACTCCGATCGCAGCGCGCAGATATCAATAACGAATGATTTTCGACCGAAGGTAAACTACTCGTCGCGCGTTTTATCTCCCAGGTATCGCGCCCGCGAGATCTTGATCGACAGAATTTTTCATCCCGGGCCGATTAACTCGCGCATACTGATTAGCCGCGGCAGAAAATGCTGTATTTCACTGAAAAATCTGCTGATCTGGCCTTAATTGAATTGCTCTCATCGGGCCGATCGCGAGGATTTAATTATCGAACGAGTTTCGGGCAGTGCTCGCTATTAATAATGCGCGTGTCGAAGATGTGGAGCACGCGTAGATTATTATGCATAATCCGCGAACGGAAGCACTTGTTCGATTTTTGATTCGGAATAGTTTTTGTGCGAGTGTTTTACGACTCGCAAAGTAAATCGTCGGTCCTCCTGCAGTTTACATGCAAATTTAAGGAGCCGAAGAATGCGACTCTCGGCGGAAAAAATCTCCCCGTCAGCCTGCAGCCAGTCCCACAGTATATAGGCATAAATATAGGGTCAAAGTCCAGACGCGCGCGGCTTGAATAACCCACGCGCAGAAGATCGAGCGCACATTATATAGGCGGCGCAACTCGATACGCGAGTGAGACGCGCACAATTTCGGCCCACTCGCAAACTGTCCCCACAGCCTCCCCCTCGCCGCGCACCATGCTGTCAGCGGCGCTGCCGTCCGCTATAGGTGTTAATATCCCGGCGCGCTCGTTCTCGGTGATTACCTGAGTGGTAAACTGAGTAAAATACAGCGCAGCGAGGGAGTGAGAGAAACCGTATTTAAGCCTCTCACCCTCGGCGAAACGCATTCGTTGCACTCGCTGCTATGCAGCTGCGACACTGGACGCTCTGCGTTGATAGTGCAGGCGACGAGACGGGATTTCGACGCGTCGAGTGTGAATTTTCCGTGCGTTTGTTTCTCGCTGTTGTCTGCTCCCGCCTCTTTGTGTTATATAGAGTCGGCGAAGGGCTGAAACGCGCGAATTACTGGCTGACGGCTCGGCGAATTAATAAACCAAACGACTCCGCTCGGCAGTCTTCAATTATTGAAAGACTATCGATAGAGCAATTACTCCGCGCGCAACCTGTTGCCGCAGCGGCGGCGGCGGCGGCGGCGGCAATCTAAAAGTTTAAACGGCGCCGAGATTCAATAAAAGCTCGAATCGAACGAGAGCATAAACACGGGAATAATTACGATCGAGGCGAAAGCCGGAGCCGAGAAGTATAACGCGAGAGCGACGCGTGTAATACGAGCGTCACAGTGCGAAATCTGTACAGATTCCATCGGCGGACTAGCGCGTGTGTGTGCGTATGTGTAAGGTAATGTGCAACAAATTCCCCGGCATCGACAAGCCTCGTTTTCTGCACGAGCTGCGCGAGCGTAGAACACGGCTCGATTAGCATATCGGCTGGTTCGCGTAAATTCGGGTTAGCCCGCGGCTTATCGCCGGATCTCTCACTCTCGATGATACTTCAGAATCCATAGACCGGAATGATTATCTTCTCGTGGTCCCGGCTCTTTCCGCGAACGTCAATTAACGAGGGATTTCGGGAGGACGCAGGAGCCGAATAAAGATGCTCGTCAATTAGCCCGCTTTGCGCAACGGCCGGTGATCCACGCGCCACTCGCCTAATTCGCGGGGGCGTACGTACGGCCAGCTCACTCCCTCTCGCTCATCGGAGAGAGGGAGAATCGCGGAATCGTCGAGGCTATGCGCCGCGTCATAACGGTCGAGCGGACTCTCGCTCTGAGGATGACGTGGTGGGCCGCTGTCCTGTCCTTTGATGCATGATATTGCCAGCCAGCGAGAGCGAGCGAGAGAGAGAGCCTCGGCGCACGCTTCGGCAAACATGTCACGAGCAAGCCGAAACTGTTAGGATTCATAGTTATCTCGGGGCCGGCGACTCCGCCCCGGCGACGTAGCAGTCGAACGACGCTGGACGCGGACTGCACAGCGCACACACAGTACCTATGTGGCGTGCACGTACAGGCTCTTTAGACGATATATAAGGGTCGTCGCGCGGTGGACGCGTTGTACTAGCGCGGCCCGTCGGGAAATTATCTGTCGAGCAATTATGCGATCGGTCACACGGCCGAGCGCGGCGTGGATGTAGCAGTCGGCGCGCGATGCTCGATCGCCGGATAGCTGCGAGCGAGCGCACCGGAAACTTATTGGACGCGTGTAGTCGTGTGCGCGTGATGCTAATGTGCGTCCGCGCGCTCGGCCGGGCGTGAATTAGGCAGTCCTTTTCCGACGTATATTATCCCCGCGCACTTGGACTCGACGCTGTCGCGGGAAGACGCCGCGCTCGACGATTACGCAAAAGGACGCGCGGATCTGATTTATGCGCGCATACATAAAATATCAATGTCGATTCTCTCGTCGACGATCTCCTCGAGAGCCACGGCCGATCCCCGATCACATAACCTCCATAAATTCGTTCCCGCGCGTGTGTGTATGCCTAGCGACATTAATATGAAACGAAGTCTCTCTCTCTCTCTCTCTCTCTCTCTCTCTCTCTCGCTCTCTTTCTCCGACGTGTCGCTCTCCCGGTTTTTCGCTCAGAGCTCTGCGGCATTGTGTATTCAGTGTGCGCCGCGGAGAAACAGAGAGAGGGATCGAGGGAGTCGGTCGAAACAAAACCGCATCGAGTCTCCTTTTGATTTATAAAGACGTATCGCCGTTTTATGCCGGCATTAATTTTGTATCAATTCGGCCCGTATACGCACGCGCCCAGAGATTCCTCCGCTCTCTGGCTTTGCAGCCACTTTCTTTACACGCCCTGCACTCCTCCCTTTTTCCCTGCATGCATAGCCGAGTGCCTGACGTGCATTTTCCGAGGCGCCACGATGATAACGCTGCCGGCGTTAAGAATTTACGGAAATTAATGTTTAACGTCGCAGCTGATTTGCGAGCTCGAAGCCCGTACAACATTGATGTAGAACGTATAAAAATAATAGCATTCCTAGTTTTTGATGATGAAAAAATACTCATTCAGACTTGTTTCTGCCTGTTCCAGAGAAGCCAGCATTTCAGTCGCAGTATGGTCCGACGATCGACAACGGAATGGTGAGTCCTGCAGAGAGAGGAAAAACTTTTTTAATCCGCACCACGGCCATCGGCAATTTCGCTCCTTAATCTCGTGAGCGCCGCGGCGGTGTATAAAATAATGTTTGCCCCCCGTTGTATACGAGCCGCGAAAATTGATTTATCGGCTGCATTAAGTAATTGCTATATCCGCAATATGGTTCACCACAAGTTAATTTGAGAAAATGTTTATCTCTCTCCAACCTCAATCTGACTCGGCGGCTGTGTGCGGGGCTCTTCTCTCTCGCTCTTTCTCTCGCGCGCGACCAAGAAAAGTTTTCCCCCCGAGCAATATTTTCGCCCGGGATGAGGGTCTCATCCTGATGGTCTTTCGCGCGGGACTTCCCTTCGTAATATAAAAGTTCGCTGTATTATTTATATGTCGTTAAGTATATGATGCAAAGATTTTTTGTGAAAAAAATACACACCTCTGCGTTATTAGAAAATCGCAATGCGTCGGACGTACCCTTGCGATCGACGGAGCAAAGTTTATTGAACGAAATTTATTTTCGTCGGAGGAAGGTTGAGAACCAGCGCAGCGCTAGGTTTAATATCGCTTATGTCCTCCCTCATCCATGCCTTCCATGGCTACGATACTGTGTAAGTGTGTGTAT
>JAZHPH010000065.1:175854-190588 GCA_037356405.1 Nasonia oneida
ATATATATATATATATATATATATATATATATATAAACAAGGATATACCTTGGTTAAAATGTTAGTGCGAGCACATGCGCAGCCTCACACCCACGTCGTACGGTATACTCTCGCGCTGCAAAAACAATTTTCAGAACTAAAATGAGTAAAATCGCGTTGTCCACTTAAAGATTCGAGTAGTACTGTTCCGGGCACTGCTACAACTGTCATTCATCGAGTCGTTTTGTTCACCTATTTACGATTTATTTCGCCAGTGTCACTAGTGGGAAAACAGTGGTAGCAGTAACTGGACGCTCTACTCCGCAGCTAAGTAACAGAAACAGATATATAATTTACTGTGCGTCGTCGTCAGTCTGATGAATAGTTGGTAAACAAACAAACGATCCTCCGTTTCAGAAATAGCTCCCAACACACGACATCCGCCAGGAGAGTTATGCGAGGCAAATCGAGGCTCGCGTACATAATAAATTCGAGTTATTCACTTAGGAAAGTGGAATGCAAGCAAAGTCTCTGAATTTCCTCCTCGGATTTATTCCGACCAAGTTTATGACTTTCTTTCGCGATATCCTGGCGGCTTCCGAGTATCGAGCGGAATTCAGCGGAGCGAAAATCTCGATCTGCGCCGGCCGCCGGCCGGGGTATTTATAGCGCGCGAAAGGGGTTGCCAGGGTGGAAGAGAGAGGCTTGGCTCGGCGCCAGCTTCTTGACCGTACCGACGCCGCGTATGTACATGTCTGAGCGTATACCACTGCAAGCTCGCACACGCGGCCCTTGCCAGAGCTACAAATTGGGCTGATCGTACATCTATCATCTAGCCGCTTTTTTACGCGAAGCTCCCCGAGCTCCGAGCGGCTATTATCTCCTCGAGGCCTCCGTAGCTTCTGAACTTCCTTCTTTCCGAGCATTCCCAGAAATCGTTCCAAGTGCTGTGTTGTTGCCTTAATTAACCCGGAATCAATTATGTGAATTGCAGCGTAGAAAATAATATCGGAGCATTTTCGAGATATTCAGCGGGCTCATTACGCAGCACGAAAAAAATATCTGTGTTATGATGGTGCACGAAATGCCTGTGACAAGCTGACCTTAAACCCGCATAACTGCTTTGAATTTTATTTTATCTGCCTCGATGTTCCATGCTCGTAATTTCATGCAATAATTTAACTGAGCTCTCGCAGTCGCGTCCGCCTTTGCTTTCCTCCGGCGAAATCGTTTGACTCAACGAAAGCAGATGATCAATTAAATTTACTTGCTATCGATAAGTACAGTGGGAATATTGTGCTGTAAATATTTTTTTAGCCCCTCTGGGAGTTTTCCTATCCCGTGCAATATCTGTAAGAATTAGATACAACATCATCGCGAAATACGTAGTTTTTTTAGGAACATAATGTAGCTCAGAGTGACTCGCAGATAACGAACGTTTGCCTTGTTCATTGCGAAATTTCGACTCAACAAGATTACGATGAAGCACGTAGTGTGCGATTTTCTTCTTGATAAATCATCATGAAATTACAAGGCCAGCAAAGAATATGCGTACTTGAGTCTATTGCGAATTTATCCTATATACATCGCTATACATCGGTGGTATAAAAGAATGGGGAGAGATTTATAATCCAGCCGAAACTACTTATTATCGAATAGTTATTCATTATTCATGCCTTGCCTCTCTCTTCCGCTCTCCTGCCGAGGACATTCGCGCACGATTATTATGTACCTCGATCTCCTTCTCGCGTGAGCTCTATTCGGTATTTTTAACGGATAGGCGCGAAACTCTATACTAATTTTTCGTTAAAGCGCGAACGGTATTTAATCTTTAGCCGTTATAGAGCCGTGACCGATAAGCTGCGTATCGATTTCCGCAGCCGTTGATTAACGACGGGGTATCTCATAACTCTGTTTCTGCTGTGCCTCTATATAGTCACGCTTTTGAGAAGAACATTATTGCCTCTACTACGCTCACCTCCGGTGTCTTGTACGAGATATACTACACTGAAAAAAAAAACACAGCCGTTTCTGCTGTAGAACACGGCAGTTTTAGCGAGTGTCACCCCAGTAGCGACTTTTCAGTAAAAACAGCGAGTGGCCACTGCTAGTTTTGGCAGGTCTCGGCGAGCTGTCTCTATCTCTAGCATAATGGCCATTACCTTATATTTTATCATAATACTATCATTAAAAAAGTATTTTCTTAAGATTTTTGGTGTTTTAAAAGGTGATACATAACCTAAATATCCTCGAGATAGAGACAGCTCGCCGAGACCTGCCAAAACTACCAGTGGACACTCGCTGTTTTTACTGAAAAGTCGCTACTGGGGTGACACTCGCTAAAACTGCCGTGTTCTACAGCAGAAACGGCTGTGTTTTTTTTTTCAGTGTAGAAGCTTCACTTTATCGCTTATATTATCGAACTCCGCGTAACGCTTGTGAGAGAATACGTTTCTGCTTGCGTAGTTTTGAAATAACATTTAAGTAACCGTTGCGTGAAAAGCGCATTCGCAAGATGTTATCGAATATTATAGACTCCGGCGCTTGATTGCACATCGAGAATTTCATGTTTGTCGAACAATAAATCAAACAGACAAATGTATTATTTGTGTTGGTTGTAGTACATAGGAATAAAATAATATCATCGATATATCGCAACTATCTGTAAATCGATTAACTCAATTTTGCTTGTATCGATAAAAATGTTTATCTGCAATGCTGCATGATTGGTTCTAATTATTAGCAACGTATAAAAGTCGCGTAATACCTTCCCTTACAGATCTAATAAAAATGATCTCTCAGCCCAAAGATATCTCTAGCGTCACCATCACGCAGCACACACCCAGGCCGCTTCAAATTTAATTTAAACACACCCCCGTAAAATCTCTCTCTCACTGCAGTTTCAACGTCACACGGGCAAACTCTCACGACTCGTCGTCCTGCCTCTCTGGGGGACCATCTCCTCGGACTCTCACCCCTTTTCCCCTCCGTCAACGCAGCTATACTACATTCACAGCAGCAGTCGCAGGGACACATCGCTCGAATATTAATAATCCTTTCTTCCACTTTGTTGCAGACGTACGGCGGCAGCGGTCCCGGGATTGTAGGTGGCTCTGGATTCGGTCCAGGCCCTGGGCCTGGCGGTGGTGGTGGGGACGGCGGGAGAGGTGGCGCTACCGTGCCCATTGCCTGCATAGAGGGCGCCACCTATCCGCCAGACTCGCCTTACTTTCCGTTCGGCAGCAGGGTGCCGGCGCCGACGGCGGTCTCGGTGAGCGGAAGCGCGACTGCGAGCCCCGCCACCCCGGTCACCGGCAACAGAGCCAGGCTCCAGAATCCGACGACCGGTGAGGACGATTGTAGATCTGCTGATTAGATTAAGTTATTATAGTAGCTAAGTGGCTGCTGCTCGATACTTATCAATGGACTAAAACTTAAAAGTGGAGCGGGTGTTTTTTGAAAGTTTTTCGATGTCGGACAGACATTTTTCAACGCGTATCGGGAATTGTCATTGACTCGCGCGAATACTCGCTTACTTGCACCTTCTTAACGTGTATCGTTTAGTGAAAATTTCCAACTTAATTAAGACAGAGTGTAAGTTCCTTACAGCTACATCTTGATTTTCGTTTGGCATCGACTCCTCGAGACTTTTAATCAGCTTTTTTTTAACCGGTTGCGAATATTTATCCGGATTATGCATTCCTGGATATGAAGGTTCAATTACTTGTAATTAAGTGCCCGGATCGATACCTTGATGAACCTCGAGCAGCAGCTTATCTCCTTTGCTTATTACTCGAAAAATGATAAGAATTTCTCTTGCGGTGAACAGGCGACTGGTTTAATTTTTATGGCATTTTTTAGGTGCGGCCGCCAACGTTAAGAGGAAGAAGGACGTAAGTTTAATCTCGCTTCATTATATTTTTATGGAAAAGTCAAATTACGAGAATCAATGTTTTAAATTTTATTTAAGTACCGGTGTGCGAAAGCTGGCCGTTGAAATTATTTACTTTCCTGCGATTCGGCCGATTATCACTGAAGTATGTGGCCACCTGGTATAAACATCGAAGTGTCAAAAAGGGAAGCCAAAAACAGTTTTAATGCATCGTTGCAAACACTAATGCGATGTCACACACATCTCACATTCCTCTCATCATTTCCTTATACTTACAATTGGAGTGCGATTGCCCGCACATTATCACTGAGAGTCGCTCTACAACAAAGTCGAGCAAAGAAGAAATCACCAAAATTACATGGCCGCGCATCGGGTGCATTTAAAACAACGCGTGCGCGCGGCCGAGTAATTGCGATACAAATTATAGCGGGTTCGAATTTCCGTAGGCATGGCAGTGACGTTAATCGGTGGGCGCGCATCGATTATTGTGATTATCGTTATTACGACCCCCTCCAGTCCACACGCCACCTATATATACCGCCCCCGTACAGTCGTTCGTTCCTGTCTGCCTACTGCGCAATTGCCACGTGCTTTCGCTGCGCGCGATAAATAATGACGGCCAACAAAAAGAGACTCGGCCGAAAGTCGTCGGCCGGTCCACGTCGTTCATTTTCACTTTTATACGCCCCGGCGACTTCCGCAAGCCGATGACGCCAATGTCGCGCGCGCAATGAGATCAGATCGCTCGGAATGAACGAGCCGCGCTCATTCAGCGCCGGAGGATTAATGTGGACGCCTTTTTTGCTTGCAGCAGAACCTTGAGGCAGCCGATGGAGAGGTCGTCACGTCACAGCATTGGGTGAGTTTTGCTCGATGTCCGTCTTTGTGTTATATTCTCTCAATCCTTGTGGCCGATATTAAAACGAGCTCAGCGAGTACATAGTCGTGGCGCTTCCGAAGAAACGCGGCTCTTGATTGCGCGATTTTAATCGCGTCCTCTCGCGCGCTGCAGTTGCACAACTCCGCGCTCTTGTGAAGTCACCCGAGATTCCGCGCGTAGATATAGCCGAGTGTCCAGTGATTCACTGCTCGTCGTCATCGTTTTAGCGAGAACGCGAATGACGACGTCGCGACGGAGTCTGCGGAGCAATGCGCCCGAAGCGCGCCGGGACTCCCGCTCGCGGCTCGTTTTCCCATGCGTCTAAATTTTCCCTTCCGCTACTTGGCTCTTCCTGGCACCCGCTTCTAATCCCCACTAGTGGGTCTTTTTTTCTCTCTCTTTGCCTCCGCCGGGTCACGCTTTTCTTTTTCTGCCCTCTCATAGCCCGAGCCTGTCCCGATATTTTCAACGGTTAGCGAGCCGGCGCGTAGACTCGTTTTCAAGTTCAAGTTTTTTACTCGGGCTGGTTCGTTAATGTGGATGCAACGTGAGAATATTGTATAGAGCCCGGCGAGGCCAGCGGATGTGCAAGTGCGTTTCTCGCGTGCACGGTGCGTCTCAAAAATAGCTTTAGGCACGCCGGAGATTCAAGCTTGAAAGCGATATCGTTATCGCACACCTAAACCATAGCCATTTGAACGAAGCTGCGTACTATAAGCCAAACGCTGATACGAGTTTGATGGGTCGGAGGACAGGTTATGTGGAAGCGCTCTGCCCGATGGCATGTTTTGCGCGGCGTAGTTGCGTAATTGCGATTAACTCGCCCGCTTTAGATGGACGTTAACGAGTTCATAGTCATACATTCGTTCGCGCGCGGTTTGTAATTTAGTGTATTCGCGCTCCCGCTCCCCGTCTCTCTATCTCTCGCTGCACAGAAGCGGTTAGTAAGCGGAGAACCGTAAAATGGGAAAACAGTCGTTCAGGCGACGGTGGCTAGTTTTGTTTAAAGTTTCGAGTGACACAAGAGAAAGATAACGCGCGCGCGCGCGCGGGACGAGTCGCTTACGTTTAAACGAGCTCTGCCAATTAGATATCATGTTCGCTGCAGCGGCGCCGCTGAAATAAATGGTTTTGTTTCCACCGCGAGCGGACTTGATCAAATTTCTGTTGTCATACTGATTTCCTTTTTTTCATACACTGACTGCGGCCGGTTTGTTCTGCGCGAGCGCGCGCAAATTGATGATCATTCATTGTTTCAGTTCGCGCGAGCGAGTAATCATTTACCCTAATTAAATGTGTAGAATTTAAACGGTATGGACTTCTTTCTGGCCGAGCCCTGCGAGCTTGCCTGTAATTGCAAACCGTTTTCCCTGATGCTGCTGAATAATTTTCTATTAAAAACAATTAACTATGCTCGTTTCGTTGAGCGAAGATATTTCGAGGCCGTATACTCGATTTTTAAAAAGCGAACACATTTTAATTGAAAAAATTATGAGCTGCACGAATCCCATTCAACGTACTGCAACACTCGACGGATGTACCTCGTAAAGCAATCACCTCGAACACTCCACCCCACGGCACTCCTCCACTCTCATGATTTCCGCGTCAATATTTAATTCGATCCTAAAGCTCTGAAAGTGGTCCCACGTCGGCACTAAAAAGCTTCTCCCCCTAATTCCCCGCGACCCGGGAAGACAGTCGGCGAACAACGGGACAACGGCAGCGGCCGATTCAAGGGCACATTACGCCGCGCGCAGACAGTCCCCAAAACGACGTTGATACGAACATCGAAGTCCTCGTGTCGAGTGCATCAGCTCTCGGCCAACAAGTTCCCCCGGCGCCGCTGAAAATGTACTACGACACGGGGCCGAGGCGATAAAACAGCGGGAAGTTGACTACTGCAAAGACACGCTCCCCTTATTTTCCCCGCGGGCCGCCACCCCCTCGCCTGGCGGCTTTCTTTGTCTTCCGCCCTCCCCACGGCTAGTTAGGGTGCGAAGCAGGGCAACAACTACGCCCTTCTGCCTCCCCCTTCTGCACCGAGAGCCTGGCAGGTTTTTTCGCTTCCCGAAAGAGAGGGAGAAGATGGCGCGCGAACTGAAAAAGCGGATATTCGGGCGTCGTTTTTCTCGACTGATGGCTGATAGATCATTCCGACGTGTCATCCGAGCGAGCGACGAGTCTCGGCACGCGAAAGAGAGAGACTGTCCGAGTTTATGAGCGGAAATGCTGAGGCGAGTAGCACACATACGCGGGGGTTCGGAACAGATGTTGGAGGGTGGTAATGGCCGATCGCCGGATGCGATAATTGAGCCGGCGCTTTCCCCGGCGATGACGATTTCTACGTTGCAAATCGCCCGAGGGCCGAGTAGTACAGACTACGGTAAAGAAAGAGCTCGAGCAAGCGCGTTACGGAATGTTTTTTTCTGCGTCTTGGTCGAGGAACTTTCCGAGAGGGTTGCATTATTGGCACGCGCGGAGGAGGGGGATAAATTAGGCGGACTTTGGCGCCCCGTGCACGTTTCAAATTTTTTCGCTGAAATATTTCGGAGAATATTTCAGGCTCCGACCGATTTTTCTTTCACGCACGCCATAAAATCGCTTTCGATACCACTGACGGGAAGGAGATGAGTGTCAATATACCATATCAACAGTTGCGAACGGCAAACGAAATCACCACATCTCAAACGGCGTAATATGATTACTATCGGAAAGCGAGAATGAGCGCGTGGAGTGAAGAAGCAAAAGGCTGTTTAGTTTTGATCATAAGTACGCAGCAGAGCAGTACGTCTCGATTCCCCGCGCAGCAACAGCCTCTAACCCGTCGGTAATTCCAGCAGTCTAGCGCGCACACGTTTCCGTAATTACCGAGTAAACAGGGAGAGAGAGAGAGAGAGAGAGAGAGAGAGAGAGAGAGAGAGAGAGACGATCGTCGAGGGTCGTCCCGCGCGCAACCCCTCGTTTTCTCGCTCGCCGCAACCGCTGGAATCAATGAAAGCTTGCGCGAATTTCCGTGATTACAAAGCAAACAGGCAGGACTAAGTCGAGCGACAATAACGGACACTCCTGTACCTATACAGCTAGAGTTCTACCCTCTTTTGATAAACAAATCCCCGTGACCCCGCACGACTTTGTGTACACCGCCGGATTCCCGCGATGAGTGGCCGAACAAGTTGTTTGCCCCATTGTGCGCGGATGCTGAGATGCGAGTTTCCTCTCCTGCATTGTATGGCGCTTGATTTTTTTTTGTACGTTTTGGCGTGGTTCCACGCGCATCCGAAATCGCTAATAGTCTTCGCTGTGCGAGTGAACCGAGATCCATTATATGTAGGTCGAATCGCAAGTCACTCGGCCAAATTTGTGGCAAATCACTCAGTCTATTATCGCCCGAGTGATTCCGGCCGCTAAATAGCATAGTGATGATTCACCCCGAACGTATTAATTTGCTTTCCGCGCATTGTTGGGCTGCAAAGCATCGCGCAGAGAGAGAAAGAGAACAAGCGAGGGAGTCAACGCCGCTCGTCGTTGTCGATCGATTAGCCGATTTGGAAACGAGCCCTGCACCTCCGCGGATTTAATTTATTCGCATTCCATTAACGAGTCTCTCGGCTCAATAATCCAGACGACTCGGCTGAGATATTCAGAGCCGCTCTTCTTTGCATAAGTTCGCAGCTCGACCCGATAATGTTAAATTGCGCGATTCTTTTGAGCGACGGAGCTTTTCACAGTGCTCGATATAATTTATTCAGGCGTCCAGAGGCGATTACATTTCTATTAGGACACGGCGTCGGCGCCTAGGGGCATCCATCGTCGCGGCAGCCTCCGAATGTGCGATTTGATGCGCGGCTCCCTCGGGCGGACGCGTGCGATATGTCGCGCGCGACGACCCTTATACTTATACAGTACGTAGGCACCGACGAACCTTTTCCCACTAGATGTCAGGAGCAGATCTCGAGCTTATTCACACGCTTGGCCAAGGCTGAGAACTTGTTACGATGATGCCAGTCCCTCCCCCCGATGCATCACGCTGCGCACGAATCAAAACATTGCGTGCTTTATGGAATATGCTAACGAGCAGTACCGTCGACGCCAATACGTCGATTTGTTGAATCGCCGGGCGCTCCTGATTTATTATACTGCTTGTTTCGGAGGTCTTTTCCGTTTTGGTTTGCTCGCAGTGCGTGATTGATAGCGAATGATGGCCTCGTGATCCATTACACATTTATGATAGTGATTTTACACCTTATGAGACAAGCATGGCTTGTAATAGTTGAAAACGAAAAAATCATAAAGAGAAATCGCACACAAAAATTTAGAACTGTTTTTTTAATGCCGATTTCGACGATTTTCTAACCTTAGCAGGAAAAAAGATGAAATCAAAAAATTTCATCGGACTTTTATCATGGCTGATATTTTTACTTAAAACAATCAAATGTTGCTAAAAGATTTTCAAAATGAAGCATTTTTTTAATTTTTATCGGAAATAAAAATCAAACTCATCAGAGAAGACAGCAATCCAACACACATAATAAAGCAACGGGATTTCGAGCGGAAGAAAAGATGTGCGTAAGGCTCGATAATGATTTTTCTTCCCGGCACGGAATGCCTTTGTAAAGCCCTTTCGGCGGGCCCTTAACGGTACTGCATATGTGGCCAAAGTGTCCAATTACAAGCTCGTATTTCTCCTGTTGAATCGAACTTAGAACTCTCTGTGATTACGGAAGAATTACGAAGCGGTAATTGCCAGCAATTTCGAGGGTTTCACCGGCTAACCTCGAAGAAAAGTCGAAAATGTTGGCACCGAAATTCGGCGTGTATGCGCGTTAGGTTAATGGTCCGGGGACATTAACTCGTTCTAAATAATGGCTAGGCGCCCAGCGTGTACTCTGGCCAGAACCTCTGTCCTTCTTTAATTGCGCAGCGCTTCTCTTCGCAACTTCCGAGACCATTTTTCTCCGAGATACCATACATAGATTGATGGATATCGCGCCGAGCGAGTTTTCGCAAATCAAAAGAATGTCAGCACTACGTGGGTATACGAGCGCTGCAACATTGTTCGCCTCTTAAAATGCCTGCAGCGCGAGCCCGGCGAAATAAATAATTCAGCATAGCCACGCGGCTACTCGCGGCATAGTTCACAACCCCCCCCCCCCCTCTCTCACTCTTGCAAACAATGCGAAACCGCAGGCGCCAAACATCGCATTAAACACGCGGCCGCGCACAAAAGTTCGGCCTGTCTGTCCGAAGCAGCAGCGGCGCTTATCATTGCGGGGCAGGGTTTTCCCTGCTTTTGGAAAAAGAAGCGCCGACCTCGAATTCTCGCGCGCTATCGAGCAGCGCCCAGAGCTGCAGTGCATTACACCCAAGTGAATCCTCTCGCTGTATAAGTATATAGCCCAAAGCGCGCATGAGCTCGCGTGCGCTCTTCTGTGTGTGTACGTGTGTATACACGGGGGTCACGGCTCGTATCGCCGAGGGACCATATGGTGTCGCGTGCTGCGGTCGGCAGACCGTGACTCCCTCTCCGGACTCGTTTCACACTAATTCGTGGCCTCCAGGAATTTCCGAGAGAGAGAGAGAGAGAGAGAGAGAGAGAGTCAGCGAGACGGTCGGCCCACATAGCTATATGTATATTGTATACGGCCGCGGCAAGAGGAGCGCCCGGATGGACCGCGATCGCGAGATTCGGACAATGCGAGGGAGAGACTGAGAGAGAAAAGCCGCCGCTAAACACAATGCGGCCTGCTGCAACCTGCTCGCGAAAGAGATCGGGGCCAGTGTTCTCGTCGGGCCTTTTTACCCCCCTTCTTTTAGCCGCTGCGTCTTCTTTGTCGATTCGCGCGCACGCGTCCGTCTATCTGTTCCTGTTGCTTCTTCTCTCGCTCCAGCTTGCTTTATCGTCGACGGACCAGTATAGTCAAGCTATTCGGCCTCTCCGCGCAAACAGCTTCTCTAACTAGTTTGGCTGCTGTACATAGAGGAGCCTGCTGAATGGGCTGGCTTCGCTGCACTTTTCGATTTTCAGGGCTAGTATAGACGAGCTCGCTCGTCCTTAGGTTCAGTAGCCGGTTGCTGCACGCGACTCCGCCACTATTCAGGGGCGAGGTGAGAAGAGAAGGCTGCGGTGAACTAGTTTCTGAATGCGTAATTCTCCTTCGCATTCTATGGGTGTCGGTGGTCTGGTTCGGGCTCGTTTGGAAGAGTGCGCCTTTTTTACGAGTCTCGTCGGAGGGTTTCGAAAAACGCTACTGTTTGCTGCGCTGTTCTGAAAAGCGGTATTTTCTAAAGTAAGCTCGGCGAAAAGAGTTTGTGTTACTTTATAAAAATTAACTTGAAAAAAAAATTAAGAGAAATCCGGTTATTCCAAAAGTCGCGAGGGACATACGGCGACTCGAAACCGAGAATTAGCCCGCTCGTCTTTTCATGGGCTCCCTTCTTTCTTTGTTACATTAAAAGCACGCGGAAGGTACAGCGCACCGGAGCGCGGAGAAGCGTATTATTTATTTAATCGCACACTTTTCGCATTGGCCCGCTAATGAAAGGTGCTAGGCCCGTAACCCGTGTATACTGTATAGAAAGGAAGCCGCGGCGTCGTAAAAGTGCGACGTTGGCGCGCACTCGCCGCTGAAACGAAAGGGACTTTTCGCTCTTTTATATAATTTTCGGGAATCGACGCGGAAACCATTAATCATCAAAAAGCGTCTTCGCCCTTCGTTGTGACTTTTTGCCGAGCCATGCTACCCCCTTAACTGCCTGTGTGAAAGAAATTTTCGTGGCCACTTGAATAATCTCTCAAAATCTGCGAATAGGAAATTCAGGAACAAATCCGACGACAGTGGCCAGTTGTGCAGAAGCGCGTCATATGTCGGTCGCAAGTCAGTGCCAGCAGACTCGCTAGCGCCCTGCAGCGCACGTCTCGTTCCGTCGTCGCGGTCGTTTGCTTTCGGCGCTCGTCGGCGACAAATCAATTACACCGCGGGCAGGGAATCGCGTGCGCGACTTGCGGCTGCGCTCACCTAGAGACGCGGCAATTCGTTCATTGACGGGCACCTGTTGCTGTCGCTAGTACACAGTCTGCGCGAGCGAGCAAGCGAGCGCTCAGCTCATTGCCAAGCCAGATCGGGCGCATGCACTCTGCTCTCTACTCGCTCTCTCCCTGTCCACTTCTTTCGCTCCTCTGGCGCCGCGCGCCGCCACCCACTCTTGTTTGCCTTCTTATTTGCCCTGTACATACGAGCCGACGCGCCGTGTGCTTCTCCCCACCTCTGCTCTCCGACACGCGCCGCGGCTCTCTCTCTCTCTTCGCGCTCTGCTATTTGCCTGTCACCGCTCATTTTCTCGCTACCTCCTGGATACACGCTATAGCCCGTCGTTGCGTTGTTTATACGTGAGCGTTTCTTTCGCGGAAATTAGTCGAGCAATTTTAACCGACCGAATTCAGCGCGATGATTTAGCGAGCCGATATGCACCACCCGCTGAAATTCGACGCAGTTGCACCCGCGACTAATCCCCCGAATATGCTGCGAATATTGTTTCGCGTTTCGCGGCCGAATTGTGTATATTAAGTGCTCCCCGCGCGCGTCGATGCGCAGGGATTAGCGCAACGAATAACGCGCGTCGCAACTGAGCCTCCCGGCTCCTGACGCAGTCCGCGCCGCGATCGCGTAATTGGGTCGCGCGCGCACTCGTATAATTGCCATCGGAGTAATTCGCGCCCGACGCGAGCCTCCTCTAATTGCCAGCGCGCATAAATATGCGAGCACGGGAAGGGAGAAAAATTGCGCGTCGCCGCCGCTCCGGGCCTTTAATCAAGCCTGTACCGGCCGGCGGGAGATCGACTCGGCCGATAAGTCAGCGCTATGCCTTTGCCGCGTTGCGACTCTGATAAGGGCTACATTGCGTTGTCGACCGGACTTTCGCGCAATTAGCGGCAGCCCGTAAACAAGTTGCGCGAGGAAGAGAGTGCGCTGGGTTTGTGGAGTGAAGGCTGCTGCTGGGTTTCGTTGGTGCGGCATCAATTTATTTAAAAAAGTAAGAGCATTCGCACTGTAAAAAATAAAACTGGTCGTTGCGGTAAAATAACGGTTCTTCACGCACGATGAAACTTCCGCGCAAGACTAAAAATTCAAATATCACAGTTCACTCCGAGACACCTAATTCACGAAACACGCGTGCTCTGATGAGGCACCACTGCGCACAAGAGCTTCGAAATCAACTTCGGATGAGACTTGACCATGTCCTTGTATCCCGGCGTACTCATCACCTCCCCACAATTGCCGATAATGTACTTGATCGCAGCCTGTTGCAAATTCTCGAGACTGTTGTTATCGGCGAATATCAGTAGATCCGCGGCGTTGGAAGCCTCTATTTCAGCGATCAGTAGCGCCTCGCAGACCATCTCCAAATTGTAATCGCAAAACATGTAGACGTTCGCGGCCTCAAAGATCTTTATCACCATCACAAAGTTATTCACGAGGACTTTCCCCGAGTACAAGTATCGCAGCACCTCCTCCATCACGTCGCAGTCGATGTCGTCGAGTTCGAACTCAGTCTTCGTTGGATTGTTGATGAAGAAGTCGGCGAAGAGCGGGCTTCTCCCCGCGAGGATTGCTTTGTGAGCCAAAAATCCCTTGCCGTCGACCAGCAGCGTAACGTCGGCGAACAGCTGCTTGAGATAAATGTCGTGAATGTGGTTGACGAAGTTGGCTCGACACTTGTCCGCGTGACGGCTGATTGAAACTTGGTTGTCGAAGCGGTTGTCGATCAAGCCCAAGCTCAGCATGATCTCGCAGATGATGACGAGATTGTCGTCCAGGAGCAGGCCGCTCTTGCGCTGCATGAGGACGTCCCGCTTGATGACTTTCGTAAAGCCGTATTCCTCCTGCGAGAAATTGTGGACCCCGGTTTCCAGACTATCGCCGACGAAATTGTTGTTTTTCTCTATGTACAGTTTTAACTTGGCCACGACCTCCGGCGTCTTTGGTTTCAACAATTTGAGGAACACCGAGACGTGACCGTCGCACTCGGGGCTTATGCCTCCGGGGTAGAATTTCAAGCACCAATTGGACTCAGTTCCGGGGATGGCGAAGGGCAGCGACGTCACCGGGACGCCTGGCTCTGCCGAAAAGAAGCTGAAGTTCTCGATGCTCCAGTTGTACTTGAACTCGACAACTCGTGCTTTCGTGGAAGCGTGCGCTTGGTTCATCCTGACTTCTAATGCTGCAAGAGTATATTGTCAATTAGGAGTAACGCTATCAGAGCAATCGGCCTTCGATTTGCCAAAGCTCAACCTACTAGATCACCTGGCGTCTGCTCGTGAGCTCGTCTCGTTCCGAGAGTCGGACTGATACTGCCTTATATTGTGTGCTATAAACACAGCGGACTCGCGTTCGGGCCATTGGTCACTTGTACACATGTATCGAAATCAAAACATGCCCTGTTGGGAAATTCATTCAAACGGACTTGGTCGATCTGTAAATTGCGTTTCAACAGTCGCGCTCGCTTAATTCGATCCTTTCCGTCATTTGGCGTCGACAAAACGACGATTCCCCGCAAACACGACGCTCTTGCGCTCGCACGCAGGCCAAACAATGCGGCGCGCTAAGCAAAACAAATGACAGTTGCGGACGAAGATCGGCTCGCCATACAGGCCAGCAGCAGCAAACAAACGACTGCGGGGAGAGATATCGGTCGAAAAGCAATTTTCAACGTCGTCGCGAGCGGGAGAGAGAGCCGACAATGGGCGCTGCGACACACGGCATACGGCCCATTCCATGGATCATTGAATTTCTATGCTTTGACGATCTCGCTTACTCTCTTTCACCCTACTTCGCACATTATAGCGCTTAAACCACGGCACAATTAATCTATTACCTTAAACCGGCTCGAATTCTCGAGTGCGGCCATTTCCACTCGGCTGTGCACAGAGCATCGTTGGCGCACATAGCTGGGTTGCTCTCCCCCGCGCGCGGAGGTCACGTGGC